>JADFUC010001088.1:0-62706 GCA_019722365.1 Lithospermum erythrorhizon | reverse complement strand
TCATTGCTTCGTTCAATTCATTATACCGGTATTCAGAAAGAATCGGCCGGTCCATGAATATTCTTTACTCATTTCCTCCCAGTGGCTGAGATAGTTTGATATATGTGATTATGTGTGAGCAACCCATTCCGTTTGGTGGTCCTCACTGCCCAATTACGTTTAGAGTTGGAGGTGATTGTTGTATGATGTTGTTGGTTCCTCTGTTATTAGGGTGAATTGTAGACTCTAATAGGAGGACTGCGAAGTGCAGTGCGGGCTCGGTTCGGGAGCTCATGGTACTTGGTGTTGAGCAGGGAGGTTATATTTGTAGGTCCTGGATTAGGTAGGTCTTGAGTGGCGTGGAGTTTTCTCCAGGAAGGTGTGAATTCACGATAGAGAGCTAGGAATAGAGTTGTTTTTTGCTTATATGATATATATATATATATATATATATAATATAATATATATACTATATATATATATATATATTTGGAGTTTGATTTTGTAGGTGGTAGCGTATTATAATGGGAGCTATGTGTGAATTAGTTTGTAAGTAGTTTATTAAATAAATTGGAGATGTTAAATTATGAGGATCATATGATGGTATTAATAGAAATGAATAATTATGATAGTGCCTCCAAATGAAAGTAGTAATGCGATGATGCAATCTTATATTATATAATTTGAATATAATTATTCATTGAGCTTCCCCAGCATTTTAATACTCGTATTGGACCCATTTGTTGTTTGGGGAAGAGTCGGCATTAGGCAAAATAATTATGAGATAGAATGGAAGTAAAATCATGATTCGAGATTCGGTCTTCCTCTAACCAGTCTTGAATAGTCTTTAATTATTGTACCTATGTGTGACCAAAGAGATGTATTAGAATGTATTAATGATGAAATTGTGAAGCTATAATATTTAGCTTGTTGTCTTAGATCACCATCTAGGCATAGATGTGTTTTCTGCTAACTTGATTCGGTTTCTTGGTGACTAAATTGTTAAGATTGATGGCGATTCAAACCTCAGGTACCGCTGGGTAGTCTACCTTATACATTTAACTCCATTCTAATTCTTCGTGTTGGTATTTACTCTAATATATATCTTTATGTCTTTTATATATATGGTGCCAGGGACTTAAATAAATTTCTTTGTTGTTCTCTTGTGAACTGATGATATTATAATTGTGAGATCAATTAATGTGACTTATGAAAATTGTTCATCTCCAATTTATTCTGAAGTTTACAACTCTTGGGAGCTCTTTAGATTCAATGTGTTTCTGAGCATAAACATAAATTCTTGTTTTCCTTAGCTTTCTCGATCTTTATATGCATCTGATACTTACAGGATGTTTATAACCATCTTGGTTTAAAATAGTCTAGGAAACCCCAGTGACCAGCTAGTGAAGTAAAGACTATATTTCCTATTTTAGATAATAACAGTAATTGTCTAATTCAAAGCCTTACCCGAGAAAATCCGATGGGAAAAAACTCAATGAAAGAAAAGGTACCGTCATGCTCATGCCCTACAATAAGAGATCATGATTGTGAATTATTCAAAGTAGAATATCCCAAATGAGGCTACAATGTTGTAATATTGCATGGATTATAAATCATCAATTGTAAGATATACATGGTGATATGAGATAAAATCATCTTCCCAGACGAGATATTAAGTACCTCTTTATGAATCTCATTTTAATTGAAAGTTAAAACATTTCTATCATAATCAATATGAGTATAGATTTTATACTTACATACATTTAATGATGTATATATCTTTACAAGGTATTTAATTCCAAATTAGATTGTGAACATCTTGTCTGACAGATTGAGAACTCTCTGAGGATGCAATTTATAAGTGTCTAATTGGCTTGTATATACTTTACAAAAATTTTTATTCAAATTGATTATAACATATTGTTTAACAGAGAACTCTGGGAGTTCTTGTGCTTAACTTATTCATGATAACTTAATTAATTAAGATTTCTTGGAATCTCTTTTATAAATGAATATCATAAATATTTAGGTAACATATATGATATTAAATATAGAAATAAATGTAAGATCAATGTCAACATAATAATACTAACATCACCATTTTCCACATAATATAAACAAATAGATCAACACAATCACATAGACATATCATCAAAATACAAGTTAAACATGTTATGACATACTCTCAATGGGCTTGGCATATTCATGTGATAATGCCTTAAAATGTAAATGCCAAAATAGAGTGTCTGATGTCTGGGTTCAAACTTGAAATCATCTTCAGGAGTGACTTAAATTTAAATATTTTTTCCATGCTTCCATTGATTGGTTCAGAAAATCTGAGATATATTTGGGCATGTAATCATTTACACATGTTTTCATATCTTTATTTCTTTACATCTTATAGTGTATGTGACGATTTATCATATCACTGACAATACCCAAACAAATATAATTATGATACTCTACCGTAAAAAGTGTATGTGAAATTATAATTCATTCAGTGCCTTGGATACAAATGTTTTGTGACGACTCTTGCCGTTATTTGCTGCCCCAATATGTCTTGTCACTCGTCTTTAGACTTGACTCTAAATAGAATTTAGTTTACTCTTGATTAAGTCTTTTTTTTTTCTTGGTCATACATAAGATATTTGTATACTTGGGGAGATGGGCTGTGATCCTCTTGTCATGCTCGAGCTTCTTGCCGTTATCTTCTGATATTTCCCCGACGATACTCTTTTTTAAACTTTAGTTCCTTGTGTTCATTATATAGTAGATCTCATTATATTCGTAATTTTTTTGTATGTAAATGTCTTCTAGACATTTGTTATATCTTCAATTAATCATGAGATATATTAGTTAGCGACCTCTTACGGGTGACATTGTCTGAATATATGATGTCATATCTTGATGGTGGAACTATTTGATCTAGTTCTTATTGACCGTCCGATCTAATTTGAGTGTTTACAACTGGTATAAGACTTTATTATCATCTTAAGTCAAATTTGTTTGGTATTATCCACTTGAATTTGTTCATGTTATCTTGAACTTCATGTATTTTAATTAATTTTTAGGATCTTATAATACAAGGATATTTCTTCAGAGATAGATCTATTTTCGGTTGTATGTTCTACCCTGATGTTGAAAATATTAATATATCACAATAAAGAATTATATAAATTTAATATTTTTCTAAAATATATAGATGTTTATCTGTGATAAAATTATCATAATGAATTCAATTCGACTTCTTTGTGCATATTGTTTGAAAATATATGATGCATTATAATTTGGAGGGTAAATATTTGATTTGGGCCAAACCAATTATATTAGATGAGTTGTATGATAACTTTGATCAGGCATATTATAACATTTTCTCAAACAATTAGTTGAGGTATATCATGTAATCTGGCATGCCCCCCAATCATCAGTAGGAGTTAACTGCATGTGTCGCTCGAAATCATTAAACTATTCGTTGATCTTTTGAGTGTCAATGAATTTTACTATTCTTGTTTTGCATCGTAACAACTAATAGGATGATTACAACGATTAAATGCCAAATAATAAAGTTCTAATAATTGTCAGCTTGGGTTTGAAGAACTTTATTTTCGATACTATAAATGTTATATAGTACAGCATGAAATTACAGTATTCTCAACATACATGTCTTTCATAATAATAAAGTATTCAATTCTTCTTGTTTATTCTTAATGTGTGGTGGCAATGGCTTTATCTTTCATTCGCGGGTTTAACACGTAAGGGGATCATTGCATCTTTAAACATAAATTCTGCGTTCTGCTTTGGGGATGGTATGTTAACTCTTGGGAGCCTTTCTAATTATTTTGCATAACTCATGTTGTGATAACGTTTAGCCTGCTTGTTATCATGTAAGAAGTACTTTTTATTATTTTTAGAATGATATGAAAATAGCTCTGTCTCTTGTAGCTCCTGGATACTGTATATACTAATTAATTTTATTCTACTAAAAATTACTTACAGGATATCATAAATTATAGGTGATCATTAAATTGATCAAAGTGTTAGTTAGTTAATATTTGTCATAGTTTTAGGATGATTTTGGGCTTTTTCATTACTCATTCGGTTTGTTTTGACAAATATTATATATTATGTATTCCGATATTTTTATTGTTCTTGGGGAAATATATGCTATTTAGACGGAAAAATGCTAAAGAAGTTGCGGGGCCGAGTCGTAGCAATCTTGGGAGGTGATAGTCACGATCGGAAAAAGGAAAAAGGTGGCCAGTGCAAAAACTGTGGGAGAGCCAAAGGCCAGGATTAACCTCTCACATATAAATTGACGGTGACTGAAAATTAAAAATATATTCATTCAATTTTACAACGCGGCGAGGGTTTGGCGTGTTATAATATTTTCACGAGCGACTTACTAGTATACTACATTTTCACGATCGATTAGTTGGAGTATTGGTATTTCCTCTTTATTAGCTTTTCTGAATAAATTTATCTTCGATAATATTGACTTTATGAATTATTTATTATGAGTAGTAACTAAATTTATTATTCTTGGGGGTTTTGATCATGACGTTGTATTTTCTATGGATTTGGAGTTATTATAATTACTTCTAGTATTGAACTTAATTTGATTGATTCTTTTTAGAATCGTAGTCTTTTATATATGAGGTATTTTGAGTATTATGCAACCACCAGCGAAAAGGAAGTCATCTTGATTAGTTAGGTAAGTGGGTTGTTATACGAAAGTGTAATGCACTTAATTGATTGGTTCTGATAGATTTCCTTAAACTTCGGGTTTTAGCTAGTTAATTTCACTGTTGACATGAATTATTGGCGAGAACACTGGGTGAACTTAGCGATAAACATTCAAATGAAATTGGACCACTGAGTTAGTAAATCTATTGTTTGGATAGAGAATACTCTTTGGTAGGTGTCATTTTACTGGTAATCATTTATTCATAAGTTTATCCTTTTTAATTCTTGTGGTTTAAGTTTAACTAGTTTTAATACAATCAACTCTAATGCTTAGTTTCATTTACAACTTCTAATTAATTGAAGTAAACAGTTCTATAGATGATTCAGTACAGAGCAGCATATTTTCTGGGTATACTGAGAATATAATTTGTTCATCCAAATTTTGGCGCCGTTGCGGAGCAACTGAGGGAGTACATGAATAAATTCCATTCGGCTTATTGATGTGGAATGAAGCGGTTGGCGTCATGCGAGAGGCAAGTCGAGCGGTTATCTGAGTTTGCCGGATAAATGCAATAAATTAACGATATGTATTCTTCCATGAGGTTAAATGCGAGATGTTAGAACAAAACTAAATACCATGAAGCAGATTACAACTTCGAGAATGAGGAATGATCCTATTCAAACACACAATCCGGGATGGAGGAATCGTCAGTACTTTGGTGGAAGAATAATGAAGGGCCATCAGCCGAATGAATATTAAATGCCCGATAATGCACACAATTTGGTGGAGGTCGGTTAGTCGAATCTTCTGTGAATGCTTAGATGAGCCACATAATCATATGTATTGAGGAAGTTAGGATGTTTCGAAGAAACCTCAGAGAGAAGTAAAGCGGATAAGTCTTTCTCTTGAACTGTAAATTCTTTAAGTTCATGTTAATTGCCACTTATTAAAACGTTAAAAATAATTCCCTCTTATACTAAGTTCTTGAGGACTTGGGTTCTAATAAGAGGAAATATGAAACCTAATGAAAAGGTTTTATTTACGAGATGACTATGACGTACTTAAAAGCCGATTTGCCACTGGCTTGGGACCGGAAGTTTTATGATTGATATTAGTCAAACAGGGACTCACCAGAAACTAAAGAAACGATGTTAGATTTGGGTCTAGCATAAATCTTCTTCCTTATTCATGGCACTTTTAATTAAGGCTTAAAGACTTACATTCTACTAGGCCGCTTCAATTAACGTCGTTCGATGAAATATCCTAAGGTATGTCAGAGAGGATGTTTTAGTTACAAGTGTGATAAACTAATTGTCCACTATGGAATTTCGTGGTTCTTAAGATTGGAACACGCGGTCCTCGTGAATCTCGCGTTCTTTGGGGAAGGCCATTTTATGGCTACCAAGACTCTGAATTGATGATGTGAAATGTGCTAATGTGCAGTATTTGATCAGCTGATTACCATTATTTAAATCCTTGAGCTACTTGTTGAATGCAGTTTAGATGTTTTAGACATTAGGGAGTTAAGTCGGAGATTTTCCCAAAAGCTTCGTATGGTTGATAGAAGGGATAGAATTTAGAATTAGCTCTCACTGCGATGCCTTTGTGGTGAGGATGGAAGTAATGATGCATAAGGAAAGTGGATAAAACTCGGTTATTATTCATGAAAATTAATGTTAGACTACAGGTAATTTAATTAAAATTATCCTTACGTGATTTCACCACCTAAGTTAGAGCTTAATGCCATTCCATCTAAAATATATTTATCTTGTTACTAATGAAACACTTTCTAGGTTGTTTATTTACACTTGATTTAACTAAATTCTGGAAAGAAGTTTGATGGAGTCTTCCGAGAATGATATTCAGCTATACGTTCTTGCGATATCAAGGGGATTAGTCCGTACTGTTTTGCATAAATCTTGTTGGAGGATAACGCTAAGCACAAAGAATATAAGAGGTTAAATCCAAATTTAGAAAAAATTGATAAATATAAAGTCTTTGGATTCTTTGGATAGGTATTATTATCTTATCTCGATAAATATTGGGTTAGTCTGTCATGTAGTCCCCCAAAGTATTAGGTACTTCCGCGATGATGCTTGATAAGTGAGCTAGTTCCAACCAGGATGATTCTGAGGAATTAGAATGGTCATGAGTTACAGGAAATTAAATCATTGCTAAAGGATCATTTTCCACTTTCATTGATCAAATCTTTGAGAGTTGGATCATGCGTATTATTGTTTTCTAGATGGTTTTGTCATATTCGAGATACTATAGCTCGAGAGGATCGAAGAGAAGACTACCTTCACTGCCTTTTGGAACAACTTTCATCTAGGAGGATGCCACTTCGGTTTATGTAATGCTCTGCGACAATTTCAGTCATATTATCTATTTTCCGATATGATTGAGGTATTTATGGATGACTTTTCGTATTTGGAGAATTCGTTTGAAAATTGCCTAGAGCATCGAGATGTGATTCTGGCTTGACTGCGTGTTGGCTCAATTTCCAACTTTAATTGAGAAAAATGTCATTTATGGTTAGCAGGGGCATCTTAGGACATATTGTTTCTCGAGAGACAAAGTTGAAAGTAAAAACTAGATAGAGGTTATATCAAAACTTCCACCACTAACTTTCTGTACATAGCGATAAGAGATTTCTTAGGGCATGCTAGTTTTTATGAAAGTTCATAGGAATTTTTCAAAAGTCTGCCAAGCCCACTGATTTCTTGTAGCTAAGAATGTGAAATTGATTTGGTCGGGGATTGCATAATTCTTTTGTTGCGATTACCAAGGAAGTTGACCACACTTTTATTCTTGTTGCACCAATTTAGGACCTTTAGGTTGATGTAGTGATGTGATTATGCTTTAGAGATGCTGAGACCAAGTTGATAACTTGCACATGTATTCATTACTACGATAGAACTTTTGAATGATATAAATAAATTACGCTGAAAAAAGAGTACTGCGGTTGTATTTGCCTTAAACAAGTTCGCTCATCTGCTTGGTTCCTGAGTGATTGTTTATCTTGATCATTCGTTAAAATATTTGTTAACTAAAAATCTGCGAAACCCAGATTAATTAGATAGTTCTCTTTATTCTGGTTTGATCTTATAATCAAGAGATAAAAAGGTGTGAAATAATGTGGCTGATCATTTGTCTAGGTTGGCAGAATTAGATAGTCATGAAATCTTTTGGTGGAAATTTAATACTGTAAATGAAGAAGCTTACCCACGGAAACGGCTACATCGTTGCGAGATGAGCCGTGGACTGCGATATTGTGAATTTTTCTTGCCTGGGGTATTATTCTCACGATTTAAGTTCACGGGGAAAGAGGCGATTCTTATCGAAGGTGAATACTTCCTCAGGAGGACGTACAGCACTAAACAGTCAGTTATCCGACGATGTGTTCGAGGTGCAGGAGAGCATTTTGGAATCATTGTCATTACCACGAACTCACGGAGGTCATTTGAGGTAAAAGCGGCTTTGAAGATCTTGGCTTGGGTTGTGTCAACCATCATTGTTCAAAGATGCTGCAGCTTTTACGTCTGAATGCGATAAATGCCAAGAAGCAGTAGCCTTGGTAGAGAAATGAGATGCCACTTACAACAAATATTTCGTGAATTTGGAGTTATTTGATGTGAAATTGACTTCATGGTCCTTTTCCCGAAATTCATAATGGTTTTGAATATATACTTGTTCTTTGTTGATTATGTGTCTCATGGATAGAAACAATTACACTAGAACTAATGATAATAAAGTGGTATCAGAAGTTTTTGAAAGATCGATATTTTCGAGGGTTTGGAACCCTGGTTTTAATAAGTGATGAGTACATTTTGTAATTCTTCTTTTGGAAAATTTATTATTGAAGAAACAAAAATGTTACTCATCATTATTTCTTTAACTTATCACCAGCGGACATGAGGAGACAGTGAAAAGCCAGCAGGCAAATCAGGATATTTTGGAGAAGGCAGTGAACCCAACTGAGGAAGGATTGGTCCTTGAAGTTGAACTTGCGATGCGTTGTGGTGAGAGCGAGCTTTATAAGGCCGCCTTCGTTAGCCTTTAGTTTTCACGAGGCCAGTTTATGGTAAAGGCACTTAGCACGGTGGGTTGGAACCATAAGGCATGATGGGCGTAGAAAGCATAATTTTGATATGGATTCGTGGTCGGGAGAGGCTCCAGTGAGCAGGCAGTGAGTTAGGCTAGCGGCATATGAGAATCTTTGGATGCTTTAGGGAGAGAGGACAAAATTTTGCGATAGAGGTGATAAGGAGAAAGGCAGTGGAGCCGAGGTATGAAAGTTTTGTTATTGGTCGTGTCTCCGTTTGTTTCGGGCAAGGTAAAATCAAGATGGGTGGTCCGTTCATAGTAAGCAGTATTTCCCGTGTTGTTGAAGTTGAAAGTCGACCACACTGAGAGGTACATTTAAGGTGAATGGACTGCAGTGAAATATCTAGAGGGGAATACCTGGGGAAGGAGTCGTGGTTCAATTGAACTCCAGTAAGCCATAATTGAAGTCTTTCTTCGGGCAGTTCATCTGTTGTGGTGGGGAGAAGCGACCGCATTAGTATTGAATGTAATTTCATTTCCATAAATGTTTTATTAGCCTAATGTCGAATTATGCCCAAATTTAGTCCCGTGAGGGGGCGGTTGGGAGCTTATTTTCGAGCTTGCCCAAATTGTGAGGGCGGTTGAACTTATTTCGAGCCTTGCCCAAATTTAGCCACGAGATGATTTGGGGGCTATTCGAGCACTTGCCCAAATTTAGCCCACGAGGGCTCGTTAGAAGCAAAATCTCTTGGTATTAAAAAAAAAATCGAAAAAAACCACAACCGTCGGACCTCGCTTTTCTTCCTCCCACTTTCTTTTAACTTTTCCTCTTCTCTTTTCTTTTTTTCTTCCTTTCCACTTCTCGCCGCTTGGATTACGCGCTTTCGTTAGAGGCGCGATCCGGCAGCGCCTCTTTCGTGCGCCTCCCCTTGTGGCCTTGGCCGCGCCCTGTCCCAGGCGACCTTTCTTCAATTTCGCCTCGGTACTTAGCATATCGGCGATTCCGCCTTTCTAAAACCGTCTCGGCCCGTCTCAAACTGTCACTCAGCAGTCCCTAATTTGGCGAGTTAATTTTTTTTATTATTATTTGATTAGTATTGATTTTTTATTTTGTGCTCGGTTTTTCGCCTCTAAATGCTGGTAGTGTTGATTTTTTTTTTTAATTTTATTTTAGGGTTATAAAAGCCAAAAAATAAAAATCTGATTTTTATTGTGTTTTTTCTTTTCTTATTGTGTTTTAATTATTGACGTTGGGATTTGTGGTATATTTCTTTTTAGTGTGTTGAGTTATAGCTTTAATTGTGAGTGTGTTTGCTTGGGTGTATGCCGTTGACGATGACTAGCCTTGAGCCTAAGGTTATCGATGTTTCCACTAAGTCTAACTATCTACAGAATGCCGTCTAAGTACAATCCTAAGTCCTAAAGACTCTCTTCGATACATGATCTTTTTGATTTGTGCCTCCTCCCAGGCTGATTCCGTTGAGGAGAATCGTTTATGGTATGATTCATCCCAGATAATAATGCATTCGTTCGAGAAGCCGTTTTCGCCAAGCCAGAGTGACTTGTTAGTGTCGTCTTTGCTTTAGAGTACTGTGTTGGGGCAGATTCCGACATTGAACCTAAACTTTCTAGGACCAAAAGTATGTGAATTTTTATACCCGATATTGTGAGCTAAGCGGGATGAGTCACAGCGAGTTTTGAAACTTATATGGTTAATGGAATCTGCATAAATGTTGGATTCTAAATTATAGGTACTTACAGACCCGTCATAAATTATAAATTGTGTCAATCAATAAAATTCAATCCATTTGATTAGTTAATATTGACCATAGTTTTTTAGGATGATTTTGGGTACTTTATTACTCATAATTGGTTGTTTGATTGAACCCCAATTGACAAATATTTATATATTATGTGATTAGATATTTTATTATTATTGGGGAAATATAATACTTCTTTAGGCAGGAAAATGCTAAAAGAGAAGTTGCGGGCCGAGTCATGTAAATTTTCACGGAGAGTTGACAAAAATGCACGTCGGGAAAAAGGAAAGAAAAGATTAATTAAGATTATACAAAAGCGCGGCGGAAGAATAAAAATGAGTTAACTCTTATATAAAGAGAGTCGAAAGCCATTTGAATATTAAATATATTCATTCAATTTTCTTACGCGGCCCAGAGTTTTTCGGCAGCAGTATTATAATATTACTTTTCGCAAGAGCAACACTAGTATTACGTTTTTCGATCGGTGTTCGTTGGAGACAATTGATAGTATTTCTCTTATTCATACTACAGATAATTTATACTTTCAATAATATTATTTATGAATTATTCGGTATAGTGGTAAATTTGGTATTATTCTTGGGGTTTTGATGTACGCTGTAATGATTGTATTTTTTCTGTCGGATTTTGAGTTATTATAATTACTATTAATCATTGAACTTAATTTAGATTGTTTCAGAATCGATTACTTTTTATGAGAATAAAAGTATTATCTTCGGTAGAAAGGGAAGGCATAATAGATCACTTGATTAGTTAATTAGTGGGTTGTTATATACGGAGGTGTGCAACAATTTGATTGGTTACGATAGATTTCTACTTTGTAGCTTGGGGTTTTAGCTGGATTAATTTCCTTTTAGTGACATAGGAGATTAATTCATGAGAGAACACTTTCTGGTGAACCACAGCGACCGAGCATTATGCAAGCAGCAGAGAAGTGGACCCTAGTGTTGATAAATCATTATTTGGATAGAGAATCTTCTTATTAGGTGAAGTCGATACCCACGGTAATCATTTTATTCATAAGTTTATCCACCCAATTGCACCGTTAGTTTAAGTTTAACTAGTTTATTAAATTCGACTCTAATAACTGGTTTCGTTTTACAACTGAATTAATTTATTAAACAAAGTTCGCCAGTGGATTAGGCCTTCTTGGCATCTTCTTCTGCTGACTGCGTCTTCTCTGCGAGAATATAATTTGTTAATCATGTAATTGAATGCGGATGCCTTCTATTATGTGAAGATGCCGGTCTCGTAAGTAAATTCATACGATTTAGCATTATTTTTCAAAAAAATGAGGGCATTGATAAAAATTCTTCGAGGAATATTCAAGCCCTTAATTTTGTGGCTCAATTACAAACCTTGAGTCTTCTTAACTGATCTTTTGGACTAGTTATACCCAAATTATTTCAGGATATATAACCAAACGTGTTCAGAACTAGTTATGCATTCTGATAAGGTGTTATATCGCATGACATTCTCTTTAAAATATATAAATAAATCGTGAAGACCGCTTTTAACATGGATGCAGCAACTTTTTTTAGTCACCAAAGTACAGACATGCCAACTTCATCTATTATTTTCCCTGATAAAAAGCGAGGTGACCAAGGGAATCGATGTGGCACCGCCCCAGGCTACGCTGTGGGAAACCAGTCATGGTAAAAAACATAGTTGGTGTGAATCAAGGGGTATCACAAATATGGCACCGCCCGACTTAGTTAGTGGAAACTCGCCGGTCAACAGTCTGAGGAGGAATGATGCTGAGGGCATCTGGATGTGTGACCCTCTTTGAAATCTAGCTTTAGATCCTGAAATGATATTATCCACAAGTCTTTTAGACTATTCTTTGGACTCGAAATACATGAATTCTTCACTTAGGTGGATACATTTAATGAACTTAGAAGTGATTCAATGAATCAGGCAGGATAAACTGGAATATAAATACACATCGAGTCTAGATGGTAATTTAGTGAATTCCGATGGTAGATAAATATGAACTAGAAAGGTGTAAGAATCTGATGGTGATTCCCGATGAATCGCTCCGGTAAATAAATATAATGAGCAGAGAAAGTGATCGAGATTCGGCCAGCCCGGTGATTGATAGTCCAGAGCGGTAAATAAATATAGGCCCAGAAAGTAGTCGGTGGCCGGCTGATTGATTGATGAATCCAGAGCGGTAAATAAATATAGACTAAAACCAGTGTGAGTACACCGGAGTAATTTGATTCGATGAATCTAGGCGATAGAGAAAATGTCTTTGGTGGACTAGAATATGCGGATGATGGCAGTCCGGCAGAATGGCAGTTCGATACTAATATGAAATAGTATATTGGTTGCTCCGGTGGAGTATTGGGAAAAAATATAATAATAATAATAATTTTGAAGTGGAATGAGTAATCTGTGATAAATTGATTTGGTAGTACCTTTCGTGGTTTTTGATAATTTTAAAGTTGTGTCGAAGGGAATGACATTATTTGGTAATATAATTTGAATATATAAATCTTGGAAGTTGATTGTAATTAATTCGGCAGAAGTATCAATTTAATTAACTGTCCGGGTTTTCACTTATGAATTATGCGAATAACTAATTAACCCTGACCAAAATTTTTGGCCCAAAACAAAGAAAAGGACATGATCGCTTTCTTACTGAGACGTGAGAAGTTTATATAAAAAAAAAAGCTGATTTTCTTTCTTGGAATTTCCTCAGGTTTCTGTTGCTTTGGACCTCAAATTTTTGGGAGAGTTTCTCCACCATACATCTCGTCGTTCAAGATAAAAGGTGCGATCTTTGAGTATTTTGGCGAGATGCTCCCAGTTTGGCTTTTGTTGGCTTTTTGATTATAAATTGACTCTTAGGTTTAAATTATTTCTTGAGTTATATCGTGTTAAATGTGGAATTCGGGCATTTTAGGTATTGACTTTTTGGGATTTTTGGGTTGACTTTGATTTTTAAGAGATATTATTAGACTATAGTATTTTTTAGGTCTTAGATTATAATCTAAAATTGATAATGGTCGATATTTGGGGTAGAAAGAGATGTGGTTATGGTTGATTGACTTTCGAGGGATTAAGTTGAAACTTTTTATCTAAAATAATGGTGAGATGAAATATATTTGTTATGGGCCTTTAGCCTTGATTGTTTTGAGGTAGAAATATAGGTATTAGGTTGTTGGAAGAAAATATGTTGAAGTGGTTTATTCTAGATTTTGAGTAGTAAGCAGACTCACGGGATTTGAGGCAGGTTTGGTAGTTGGAAAAGTTGATATTTGGGTTGATTGATATTGGTTAATAATGTGGGTGTATTTTGGTTAAAGAGTGTTGATGCTGGGATTTGGTGAATAGTTAGAATTAGCCATTTTAATAGTCTCAAACATAATTGGTAATCTATACTTAAGTTGTTAATTTTGTAACTAAAAAGGGTTGAAAGGCCGAACTTAATTAAGAATGGGGTTAATATTGTTTGCAGTAGTAACATTAACACAATTCGAGATTATTTTGATTAGAAGAGGCGATGGGAAAGACACTTGGATCCGATTAGGCGGGACATTTCTTGTGAGCAGAGGTAAGTACTTATCTGCGTGTATTACCTTATAGCCACTTACTTTCGCTTGGTGTCACGTAATAACTTGTGGTATGTGAGGAATAATATACATATGTTATTATTGATATGAATATGTATGGTTCATTCTGTGATCCATGTTATGATATGTGATTGTATTTCTGTGGCGCTGAAGATTGCTGGAGGTAAGTAATAGCTTGAACTCGACTTATATTCACGTACCTACGTGGCATATGCAGCTGTGCATTCGAGGCCTTGTCGACACTTTTCTATTTTGTGGCCTGGTTGACACTTACTACATTTCTATGGCTGGTTGGCACCTTGTAGTATTTTTGTGGCTTTTGGCGTGGGTTGTAATTGATCTCTGATTGTGTGATGTGTTAGGCGTGTCTTCTTATTGTTGGGAGTAAAAGTGGTTGGTTGACAGGAGGTGTTGGTTTGGAGTTATGTATGACGCTTGAGGTGACTTGAGTATTAGGATATGACCACATAGTTGGGATGGTCGGGGATTAGGTGACTCTCTTCGCTGCGGGATATGTGGCGCTATTGGCCTTATCTTTTTGTGCAGCCTTTATAAGTGTCGGGTGCACTTATACTTAGTGTATAGTCACGGTGTGCCTTATCTTTGTGTGTATGAGAAGAGGCGGTGTGCCTTATCTTAGTGTGGTCGATGTGCCCATACTTTGTGTATAAGTGGTGTGCACCTCTTTTTGTGTATAAGATGCGGTTTTGGACTTGCCTCTTTGCGGTATAAGTGCGGGGTGATTATCGATTAGTCGATTCTGCGGGTAGACGAATCGACATATCACGCGTTAGAGGTTGAATATGGTTGTGGGGATCTGAGAGAGATAGAGGGTTGATATTAGGGTTATAGTCCATTTTGAGTCTCTAGTTTCTTTCTACTAGAATTGTCTTCTTTGGAACCCTCTATTATATCTTGTGTGTTATATAATGCAGACAACACAGTAGATTATATTGTATGACTTTATTAAGTAGTCTTGTATATATATATTTTTAGTCATATTTGACCCCTACGATATCTATTACGATCTAGATTTGTTAATGTACATCGGTAGTGCTTTGGTGGTTGTACTTCATTTTCGGGCTTTAGCGCTTGTGGCTTAACTATTTTTTGTGACCGAGATGCGTGCTTACTCTCGGTTTTTAGCCTTGCCGTAGTTACTCTCTTTTGTAGACATGTTACATATATATATAAGTGGATTAATGGATGAAGATATCGTTGGAATGAGAATAGTACGAGAATTATAAACGAAGTTTATGCTAATGCGTCGATGATGTTGATGATATTTTATATATGGGGGCTTGGATTGATATTGCTAGAATATATGGATTACAGTCTAACCACATGATACCGTTGAAATTAATAGGATTCAGGTATACTAAATGGAGAATTTGGGGGAGATAATTAGGTACTTAGGTTATACTTGATTTAAGATATTTTCGATTGTAAAATAATAAGAGAAAGCGATTTGGAGGTTCTGCTAGTAATCATTGAGATATAATAGGAGGTGTATGACTATAATTAGGAGTAGCACTTTCGGGTGAACTAAAGGTAATTGGTTAGGTTGTAAATATTGGGTTGTTATTTTTAGTTATATTATATAAATTAGATATACTTAAGAAAGATAACAAATATAGAGATATACTGCTTGTGATTAAGGTGTTAATGCTTGTGGGAAGTTATTGACGTGGTGTGTTTATCGGGGTTAGTCGGAAAGTCATTAGTAAGATTTATTTTGTGGCGAGAACATATAAAATAATACTCTTGGGGTATATAGTCTTTGAATAGGTGAGGAATTTAAATTATTCTTCTTAATCTGATCAGTGGGATTAACACAAAGTAATATTTTCACTGACTTTTTATTTGACTGCATACCCCTTGTAGGCGTTTTATGCACAGGTTGTTTCTTGGGATGACCGAGGAGCGTTAGTAGGAAACAACCGCGAAGATGAAGATGTTGGCAGAGGCCTCAGCGGTCATACTTTTTATGCTGTGAAGTTCTATTGTATGTAATATTGTGATATACGGTGTTGTAAGCAAGTATTTTGATATTATATATTATTACTTTCGGTTGTATTCTTGGTTAGTTATTTCGATGAATGAGTTGCTGTATATTATTTGTGATGTTAAATGAGGTCGTTTTAATTGTTATAAGCTTCGTTGGTATTCTGAGTATCTGAGGTTGATGGCTGATTAAACGCAGTACGCAGGCAGTCGTTCTGGTATATTCTCATGTTATGTCAATTATTTAAATAAAACAAACTATTTTATAAAGAATAATTATTGAAGATAATGCATACAAGCGATTCAATTTTTCAACATATATAATCAAACTATTAAATTATGCATATGTTATCGTTTTAAACTCTATCAAGCATAAATATGTCCACTTTGTGAATTTAAATTAAAAAAATAAGTGAAAAGTACGATAACGTCCAGATCCTAATTTATGTAAATTATACTTTGGTTCCTTTTCAAACAGACGTTTGTTTGATAGAATCAGGATCGAGTTTTTCTGCTCGACACTACGTCTACGTATAGAAGTAGTTTGCCTAATCAAAGTGCAAACAATGAAAGTAAATCATTCTTCCAATATAATCTAAACAATATGCATATATTCTTAATTCGAACATAATTTGTTCACTCGTACTAACAAAACATTTGTCATCCATGTAAATTATATTAAACCATGGTAAAATAAAATGCTTAATTATTGTTCTAAGCAATTAAGCATCCGTTTAAACTTAAACAAACATGAAAGTAGAAATCAACAATTAAGTGCATGAAACAACATGCACAGATGTACGAACTATCAATCGTTATATTTATGTATATATTTATATTAATAACGATAGAGCCACCTTCAATTTGAATACCTTTATTTAGTTGGAGAGCTTGATCGTCCTGATAACATGTTATAAATATAACTAATAACAAAGTAAAAGTAGAGACAATATGAGAAAGGAGGAAGAAAGATTTTTATTCATCATAAACATAATACATAGAGGTCAAATCACATATACTAAGAACTACATAGTGATGATTAATGAGTAGCTCTTTCACTATGTCCCAACTAAGTGATTTACATCCACTAATTAGATAATGATTGATAACAATAATGGTTTTTATGAATGAAAGTATAATGTTGTCCACTATTTTAAGTTAGTAATTGAGGAAGTTTCAATTAGAGGCAAAATAATACTTTTACTTATAAAGAAACACTATTCTTTTATATAGATAATGAGCGAACAATCTGAGCATTTATAGTTCAAGAACACACCAACAATACAAAACAGGCGGAGACTTCTGAAAAAAATAAACAAACATAATATAATGTAAATAAGCCTATTATGAACATTTTTTGAGTGCTCAAGTGAGAGGAGCAACGCTGAATCCAAATACTCACCAAAGTACTAACTTGGGAAATATCAACTCACAAGTAATGTTTACTTGTTTCAGTATTATAATTACATAAGAAAATTCTTGCGACAAAGTAGAAAATAAAAAGTGACCAATGGATGCTAGTTTTGACATGAGCAGTGAGATTTATCTCATGTTCGGTGTCATAGAAAATCCAATAATTTTAATACGTGATATTAGATAGGAAGCCCCGAATGGAAAATAAGAAGAAAGAACATAGTAATTCACTAAAATAATTAGAATGACTCGAAGCACTAGCAAAATCATCAACAAAGACAAATTCATTAGGCGAGAAAGATAGATGGTACCCAGGCTTGTTGGAAGTGCGGGTTGGTCAGTGCGTTGACGTAGCCGTCGCCCGTCGCGTGCGTCTGCTCCTTTTGACTCGAACCACATATCGTTGGTAGAATCATGATCCTCAAGCTCATTTTGGCCTAATAGCCTCAACAAATATATTCATATTATTAACCTTTCGAAACTTGTAAATCGACCGCGACATCTACTGATATCCCAACATCTCGTTGTGGTCAATGTCTTCTTTTTTTATGTGGTCAGAGGGCCTACAAAATAAAGATGTGATCTGAAAAAATCCAAGACCCCGGAAGGGACTCTCTTTATTGAAAGGACAATAGCACTTTGTAGATTTGTTGATGAATCGATGTTGGGTGAAAAAAGATTACGAAAAGTCGATAGCGACGTCGGTATTAAAGGAGACAGAAGAAGAATTAGATAATGCAGTTAGAAGGGGGTGGGGACCGAGAATGGAAAGGTGCTACAAAAGCAGTCAACTGATATTGATATTGAAGAACAATGATCCAAACTAGAAGGCGAAGGGCCGAGAATGGAGGGTCGGGGACCAAGGATGGATGGTTTGAGGTCAAGAATGCCTACAATTAGCTGATTTTTGTAAAGAGGATGATAATGGTTGAAATTAGGTTAGGATTAAGATTAGGAAATTTTTGCTTAGTGAAATTTGACCTAGAATTTTGAGGGTGTTTAAATTTGTATAATAAACATAGGGAAGAAGGAGTTAACTGTGGTGGAAAAATGGTGGAATAGTGGTGAAGATGAAAGATAGGTAGAGGAGATAGTATTTTGAAAGTAGGAAGGAGGAAAGCTAAAGATGGAACTATGTTGATTTTTTGGTTATTCATATTTTTGTTGACTTTTGTTGACTTTAAGAATAAAACAAAGAAAGTTTGAAGATAGAAGCAAAAAATAGGGGAAAATGAGAACAACAAAGGTGGAAAAGTGTTTAGAAAAGAAGAAAAGGAGGATGTTTAAATTGACAACTAGTATTTGTTGACACAAGTATGGAAAGAAAGAATAAAAGATTTTTTTGCTAGAGAACATTTTCAGACTCTCACTTTTTTATTCACTTTCGTCTAACTAAAGGTTAGATAGAGAGATGTCGTTCTTGTTCTAATAGAAACACTATTCTTTTATGTGTATAGTATTCTCTGAAATGTAGGATGGTAAATTAGTAATTGATGCGGTTTAGTTGAGTCCGATTTTGGTGCTTATGACCATTCATAACCATCATACTTACCATTTACTCTTTTTCTATGTCTTTTTTCAAATCAATTATGAAATACCTATTTCATCTTGTTTTATCCTAACCATTAAATCATAAGCTTAACCACCAATTTGAGTCCGATTTTGATATTTCAATTATGAAATACCATGATCTCCTTAAGTTTAATATTTATTTTCTGTAACATTTAAACCACCAATTTGAGTGGCTTCACCGCAAAGATCTAACCTAAAGTGTTGCTTGTACGAGGCGCGGTACCTATACCTGTAAGGAAGAGCATGCACTCCAACTTTTATATCTTGAGCCACAAAGAATTGGAAGGAAAATTTCTTGGGGGAGAGGAGGTCAGCCTCATGAAGAAGAAAGGGGGTGGATTTTTTTTTGGATGATGATGAAATATGATAAGGATGATAAGATATTTAAAGAATGGCTTGAGTCCCGTTTGGTTCGGTTTATATCTCCACTTTTCGTACTTAAATCTCAATGAAACCGATTCCAAATGTAAAATTTCTCGTGACATAACCTACTACTCATATAATACTAGTCTCGGTATATCGATTTTATTCCGAAATTATTTATACTATCTCCGGGTCCCACCACCAACCGATATAACACAATTCAATCGCTAGCGCAATTCAAGTTATTTCTAACTCATTTTGTCTTATGTACCCCTCGTCTCGAAATTTACTCACACCCGATTTTCTTATCATCCCAACTCGCTTCAATATGCTCTTACTACCGAATATTATGACATCTTATCACCCAATCAAATTCTCACAATATAGTACTTGTCCTCATAGTTCACCTAACACCTGGTAAATACATTCACAATATACCACCACTCAAAATATACAATCCAGTCATATCATAACAGTTGTTTTATATTAATCACACCAGTTTTTGTCATATCGACCATGTCAACTCATCCGCCTTTGTAAGACACCTCAACCGCCTAGTCCAGGCACCATATCGTCATATAATATCTTATATCACATCAACGACCACCAACTCCTATTTTATCATATTATCAATATCATAAATCAACCATCACGATACCACTCTACCTCAATATTCATATCACCAATATCGGTCATATCCACTCATAATTCGTGTCATCATATCACCTCGTTATTGACTATTAGATTCATTCATATGGAGGTTAGTTCCCTTATCAAACCCAGCTCATCAAATTTTTCATTACTGACTATCGTGACATCCGAATATAGTAAATACCCAAAGTTTCCCAGCATACAACTAGCGTATAATACATCACCGATAACCCCACCATTTTGTAATGCTCCCACATATATACTTTTTAAAACACCATTTCATAGTATAGTCTTATCCACCTTAACAAATCTACCTCCATATATAAATTCATAACGGATAAGCACGCCACTCACAATACATTATCATCACACCTCTTATATATTCATTTATCAGTTTACATACAACATGAAATATCCTTTATGTCAACTGCCACCCTATTACAGCGTATATACCTTAGGTTCACTCAAGTTAACATCATACATTTCTAGTCTTACTGTGATTTACAAACATCAAATTTCCTACATCATACTACCCATAACATGCATATATATATTAGCCATATTACAACGTCCACTAGTCATTCATACCACTTACTTGGTAAATTCTGGTTTCAGCAACTTATTACCAACTCAAATAGCCATCAATATCACCTTTCCGCATATCCTCATTCTTGTATGCCTCGCTTCTACTGAGTTGAAATTTCAAATTTACTATATCCCTCTTCACATTCACACCTGTTCTAACTCTTTATACAAGTGATTATCGGGCCAACCCGCTTTACCCAGAATAGCTAGACATTAGCACCGATCACTTTTTGTATTTCTTTAGCCTTCCATCTTCCGCATAGTACTTCATGGATCTTCATTCTTGTTCACTTGGTTATATTATAGGATTCACCCAATGTCACTTCTTCAGTAATTTATGTAATAACCAAATACATTGAAAAAAAACAAAATTTAAAAATTTTTCGGTCGTACCATGAACCCGGTGATAGTATAAATAATTTCGATGATAATATTTTTTTTTGTGATTATTTGAGCCGGGTATATTTATAATTTAGTAGTAATAGCTGGAGATAATTGAGTTAAGTTAGATCGTTAAGCCTCATAACTCGACAAGGTGATTTCTCGCATTAACGAACTCCGTGCAAACTTCCAAGACTTATCTTCTCCATCCTCATCCACTAATCACCAAACACAAAATATCTCCTCCTTTCCATTCTTTTGGCCGAGATCCCCTTTGAAGAGCAACAAGAAAATTTTGTCTTCCAATTCTTCACTTTATGGCTTATAAACATCCTCAAGTTGATTGTTAAGGTTTCCCAACATCTTTCCCTACGATTCGAGGTAAGAAAGTTAGAGTTTTGGTTGACTTTTGGAATAACTTAATTTTATGATAAATCTTAGTTTGTTATGGATGCTATGATGTATATAAGTGATGAATTCATGACTTAGAGGTCGTCTGAGGATGTTATGGGCTAAGTTTAATTTTTAGGTTTTTAGTTGACTTCTTTGGGTTGATATTTTCTAAGACTTTAAATGTGTAGGAAAAGGATTGGGGCCTTATTGGAAGCATATCAGATATTAAATTGCATTTTAAAATTATTAAAGGGAGTTAGGTTGAAAAGTATAATTCCAAGTTGAGTTGTACTGATATTTCTGAGTATAGATTGTTAATTGGGGTGGACTCACGATTAACTAGAATGACTTATAGTTGATTTGTGAATGATAAAGTAATAAGATGGAATTTTTACTGGGGATCGATTTATTGTGTCCGATGATTATAATTTGATAGTTTACCCGCCATGTTAGGATCGCTTTTAGAAATCATTCGGACAGAGTTGGTAATGTTTATTCTAGAAAGTGATTCTCGGTATTAGTTCCTCAAGATACTTTCTCTCTCGGTATTGTTAGGCCTTGACTGCTGAGGCGGGCACGCCCATTATCGCTGCTCTTCGTGAGGACTTTTGTGATAACTAATAGAGGTGAAAGTACTTATCTCATTTGCATTACCTTTATGTACTTACTTTAAATGGTACATGTCTTTGTAATATAGACCATGTGAACGCCGACATGTCCTTGTAATATAATTATATGTGAATGGTGTACATGTCCTCGTGATATGATTACTTGAGAATGGGTATACATGTAATGGTTGTACGATTATGTGAGCCATAATATGGTTATGTGATTATTCTCAAGATGATTGAAGATCGGTTGAGGTAAGTGATGCTTGAACTCCCTACTTATATTTCATTTTTGGGCCTCTTGTCGGGCACCGTTGTTTTCATGTGGCCTTGTCGGCACTATGTATTTCGCGGGCCTCGTCGGCACTTATGTATTTCGTGGCCTGTCGGCGTTGTTGTTTTCCGTGGCCTTGTCCGCACTTATGTATTTCTCGTGGCCTTGTCGGCGATTGTGTTTGACTTACGATTGTGAGATGTTTTGACGGTTGATATTGTTTGGGAGTAGAATACATGGTTACAAGAGGTGATGGTTGTTATGTATGTCTTTGAGGTGACTAAGTATTATATTTATAACTTTGCATCAGGATGGTTATGGGTTAGGTGGCTCTTAAGAGCGCAGTATCACTATACTGCATAAGAGTTGCCATAGGTATCGCCTTTGGCATGCTTGTATAAGAGTTGCCAGGTACTTTATACGCCGGTATAAGAGGCTTGTGTATCCGCTTATACGCCGATATAAGAGCGTTGTGTATCAGCTTTATACGCCGGTATAAGAGCGTTGTGTACGCCTTTATACGCCGGTATAAGAGCGTTACAGACGCCTTTATACGCCGGTATAAGAGCCGCTGTGGTATCGCCTTATACGCCGGTATAAGAGCATTACACGCCTTTATACTTCTAAGATAAAGAACATTGCATCGAGCTATTGAGCTTATGTGCATCGTGGATTAGAACTGATGGTATCTAGTTGATGAGTGATTGATGACTAGAATCAGTCGTTGTTGAGTCTCTTCTGATTTCTTTCTAGAATTGTGTGCTTATCGAACCCTCATATCTTCATGTAAGCAGGCTCCGGGAGGACAACTGTGGAATTATGTTGTATGACTTTATTAAGAAGTCCCTATATATATGTATTTTTAGTCATATTTATCACATATCTATTCAATGCATCTCTTTGTTGTGTCACAACAAAGCTTTTGATGGCTAGCTCTCCGTTTTAATTTAGCCTGGTCGACAACTATTTTGTATTCAGATAATGTATTTACTCTCGCTTTTGGAAATTTCTTCCGCCAAGCATCAATTTTCGTAGACACGTTATATATATGTAAAGCGGTTAATGGATGAGATATCTTCGAATGAGAATATTAGGTACGTACTTATAAACCTAAGCTTATGCTTAATCATTTAAGATGCTGATGATATTTTATATGGGGAGAAAATCGATTTAATGCGCTTTAATAAGTCTGATCTAAACTACCTATCGTCACACTACGGTACTAAGTTCCGTATACCAAATGGAGAAATTGGGGAGATAATTCATTTTAGGTTATCTTGATTTAAGACGTATTTTGCCTTGCTATATTAAGAAAAAGAAATGATTTAGGAGGGCCTTACGGAACGCTTAGATGTCATAGGAGATGTAAGGACGAAAATAAGGAGTAGCACCAGAAGCGAATTTAAAGATACAAGTAGTTGAGGGTGTATGTTTGTTACTAAATGTCAGATATAAAGGTTGTCGATGTTGAGTTGATATTATATCGAAATTAGCCATATTTCACACAAAAGATAAATAAATAGGAAGATATCTCTTGTAGTTACAAGGCATCGAGGAAGTATTACTCATGTTTATCAGTTAGTCGGAGTCGTTATAAGATTTATTTTGTGGAAAGTAAATATATAAAATAATACTCGGGGGTATATAGTCTTTAAATAGATAAGGTATTAAATTTATTCTATTTCTGCACGACGTAGGCTAACTTCGGTGTGATATTTATTTTCACCTCGCCTTTTGTCGACTCCCTATTTTCCCTACGTCGGCGTTTCATGCCTAGGTTGTCATGAAACGATCGACACGCCTAAGTCATGTCAAAGCACTTAACATACCTCAAAGTTATTTCTAGTTGCAGTCATATCAAATTTCATCCTTCCCACGTAGTTTTTCATCACTCATCAGAATCATTTTTCCTTTCCTTCCCTCTCATTTCAACATATTATAATTCAACATTTCCTCTCAATAGTCTCGTACGGTGCCATCCCAACACCGACTTGGAAATGATTGTTACTATGAGCAACCTCCTTTAAATGGTGATCTCCTCGTTATCAATACGTCTTATATCCCCACATAATAGCCACCGCCTTCCGTTGAGGTTTATATTTGGATAACACATAGCATTTCTTCCTTATTTGTCCTTGAATTCATGAATTTCACTGTTGTATTCTCATTGAGGTTCAACTGCTTTCATCATTAATAACTCTTCAAAATTAAAGTTTGATGTTAACATCTTGATCATGTCACTACTTAATTATTATGTATTCATGAAATCTTATGATTTACTAACATAAAAATTTTGTAACACGCTTTCTCGCATTACGATGCAACCTTACAGGAAAATTTGTAAACCTATTCATAATAATTCACCATTTATCTTTGTTAAGTATCTCTCTGAATCCACCAACCAGAATCATAAGTATGAAACTCTTAGTACCCTCTAGAGTTTTGGGTCAACGAAATCCGTTTTCCTCTCATGGTACCAATTCTTCTCAAATCACAATACACCCTAAAACTACCAAGTCCTACATTATACAACCACAACGAGCTCATTCCCATAATTATGCTCCTCCTAACTTATTAAGTAAATGGCTATATATTCTACCACACTTGTTAATACTCCTGATCACCCTTTTGAATTCTTGGTTTCAACTTTTATCTAATTAATAGCCATAAATTCTCAACTTTAGAAATAACATTTGACACATCACCATTATAAGCTTCTCTCTTTTTAATTTCCAGATCCCAAGATTCATTATTCTACTTACTCAATTCCTACTCACTTCTTATCGTTAGTCCAACTTCCTCCCAGCGAGTAGGTAACTAAAATCATATAATTTTACGAGGATTCCATGCATACCATCATAGGATCACACCTAAAAATATTTAAACACATCATCTCAGATTTTGCCACCACCCCTCGTCACCTAAATTTGCTCTCAACCTTCCAATCAGATGTTATCACTTGACCAAGAAACAGTATGATATTCAAACACCGTATCTCTTATACTTAAGGTCATAGTCATCTATTCCTCGATGAATAAATCCAATCCGAGCCTTTAATTCATTATATATAATCACAATATTCAAGTCTTCCAAGAAATTATCATTCCTTTCATATCTTTCCCCAATGGCCGAGCAACTAAATTGCATCCTTAATTAAGTCTTTGATATACCCACCATTTTCACCGAATTTATATCATAACTTCATACTTTCTCCTTTCAACTCATAGCTATTATAACCCCACATATCAAGGGCATCAAGATAACACACCCACATCATATTCTCCTCTCATGGTTCATTTGTACCACGCTTCATTATAATGCGATTATACACAATTTTCTATTGATAAAGAACCAAAAAATCTCATTTCCCTCAACTAAACTCAATCGTGTTCTGATATGCACACAATTTTCTCTATTTATCACCAGCGTTAAATGATCTATTTTCATCCAACTAACATCCTTATTTCATAAAATTAATCAACAATATATATCCAATCTCAAAGTTTTAGTACCTAAGAAAGAATGGTTTCGTACCCGACTTGATACATAATACACTTTTGAGACAACTCTCGCTAGTCTCTTTACTATCTTACCACGTTGTTCATCGAGGTCACACTTCTCTATTTCAACTAACTCGTAATTTCTTCTAAAGTCCCACCAACTAGTATATCAACTAATTTCTTCTTGAAACACTATTTTCTTCCTCAGACTTACTACACCAATCGTTATCGATTTTCCATCCCGCTTAAATAGTTTATTAATAGAGTACTACTAAACATCTTTTCTTTCTTCAAGGGTCCCAAAATTTTCATAATTCCACTTTATTCTTCAAGCAACACTTCACAAATTAAGCAACTTTGAACTTCATAATGGAAATCAACTAAAATATTCATTTTCATCCCAAATTGCTAGCTACATTAACTTTATATCCACTTAACAGAGAGTACTCAATAATTAAACTTCACCAATACAAAATTTTCCCAATATTTTAGATGGGCCAAACATATTCCAATGCATCTTAGATAGATTGATAATCTTTACACAATCGCCAATCGTGAGAACATTTTTGCTTCAAATTTTTTTTCATTTCAATTATCCTCAATTCCTTTAGTATCCATCGGCATAGAATTTCCAATATCAACCTATTACGGCACTTTTACATATTCTCTCTTCTTGCCTCTCATTCATACCCAAGTTGGACAACAAGATTCTCCTTTAACTTATTCCCATATTCATAAGTGATCCATCCTAGTAAGTCAACTAAATTAATTCTCACCGTACCTTTTAACACTGGGTCCAACTATCATAATTATCACCAACATTCTTTCACCAATTATTTCAAGTGCACAAGATTTAACTTCACGCATCTAAGGATCAACAATCTTATACCACAATTACAAGATTACCCTTAACAGTCTTAGATTTACATAAATACCTCAACCACTTAACAACTCCAACATTATAGATTCTTCCCAACATTTTTGACATCTCTTTTCTCCAACCAAATTCCAATAAATCTACCCATATCTTAATCGCCTTATTTCCATACACGCTTTCGCCTGAAGCACATCCTTGATAACAACCGCTATCCGTAGTAAAAAGATGCACTACTCAACTTCAACGGAAACCCTATCCGTATAGCATCATCAATGAGAACATGTAAGGCTCTTCCTAATCCAACTTCACCAGCACTTCCTCTCACAAACTTTACAAACCGCCTAACCCTTATGTCGCCTTGTAACAACGAATACCCATTCATCTTAACCTTCCCTAAGGGCGCCACATCATAGCTCAACGAAAATCTTTCGTGTGGCATCCTCAACAAATAATGGTCAACGAAAGAAGAAAGATTCGCATCTAGCCAAGAAGACTCCTAATATCGGCCAACCACTTCTAATTCATCTTAAACCTAGGCACATAAAATCAATAATGTGACAATTACGAAACTAAAACTAGGCTCGATAGCAAAATTAATGACCCACCCTGTGCCTGTCAGCCTCGAGGTTAAGATCATCAACAACTCCTGCATAACCCGTAGTCACCAATCGATGATGACAACATAGAAAAACTTCATTTGACATTAATAATAATAATAATACACTTTTTGTCCATCATGGTGAACTCGGCAACACATCACACAAAAAAATATATATCACCAACAAACATATCAACCTCGAATAATACACCATACAATACACACATAGTCTCCACAATACATCATATTAATAGTACGGTCACACGACTCTCACTATAAAAGACCGAAAGCTAGAAAATACAACAAGAGGAAAAGGACTGGTGAGGATCTTCTATGCCACTACCGCTCTCACCTACTCCATCTTTGCACCGGCACCACAACACAGCCTCCGGTAACCTCGACGATCAACTCCTAGAAACCTAGGCATGACACGCCCGCCCATAGAGAATGTATGTCGCGGAAGCTTAGGGTGAATACAAATACCACGAATGGTATCCAACCACATATAATCATAATTATATATATAAGCATATGTGTAACATTAAACAGACTACTCAAGAACCATAACTCTCAAATTAACCAATAACCTCTTTTTAATATTACTACCAGATCAATGAAACACTCCACACATATTTTCATAACCATCAACATCGCACGATCAAATATTCATTCAAATAAACAACACAAACAATAAAGGTTAGTCCAGCAAAATGTACAACATCAAAACCTCCATCCACACATCCACTCCCCAATCACACATCCACCAACATACACACATCACCCTGACACACATATATACATCACAAATCCTCCCGACCGAGGCTACTCACTCAATATGCATATCACACCAAACCTCCCGAATCACCTCGGGGCTACTCACACAATATGCATATCACGCCAAACCTCCCGGTCGAGGCTACTCACACAATGTATATATACACATATCATTCCACCCAAAATCAACCTGCAAAAAAGATACACACACCAACCACATACAACAATACACAACCACACGCAACACAATCACACACAACACAAGTGGTGTAATCACAACAACTACCACAACTTACAACACGCCTCCCAATAACAACACCCATAACATCAATATACACACCAATATATCACATAACAAAAACATACCGACATATAACCATAATATATATAAAAGGTTCCCATCATGAGATTTGCACTCACCTCGATTCAAAGAAACTAGAATATCTTTAGGGTAGTCCATGCGCGCCAGTCCGGGCTCAACTCCTATCCAGCTAAATTATATACATTATTTACTTCCCGATTAATAACATCCTCTTATATTTATTAAATCCTGCCAAATAAAGATCAAATGCAAACCCGATAACTCCTCGATATAGCGGTCCTAGTCCAACAAACTACCCGATTATTTATATAACATTTAAATAATATACTTTTCCATTTAAACTCTGGCCATTATTCAACATTTCATAATTTCAAAATAAAGAACCTTAGTAATCATTAAACACCAAAAACTAATAAACAACTTCTAAAATTCCAACTTTTACTTCAAATATTCTACCAACTTAACAACTCTGGGATGGAACGACATTACGGGCCCTAACGACCAATAAAACGACAAAAACTCCAACCATTTCAATTCTCCATTTTCGCCATCACCCCTTACTCCAACAATAGCACTCTAATAATATTCTAATTAATGCAACAATCAATTTCAACTAATTAATCCATTATAATCAATCTTTAATTCAAAAACTCAATTAATACTCAACTCGAATAACCTAACTCAACAATATCCTCTTATCAATCACATCAAAACATCCAACCCTTATACTCCAAAATAACTATATTAAAGTCCCATAACATCATAACACAATTTAAAGAAATTTAGAAAAGTCAACTTAAAAAGTCAACTAACCCAATCAATACATTTCAACCCCAAAAATCAATTATAATCACTACAAATCACATAATTCAAGCTTAGAGGATACTTCTATACCATTTCAAACTTTCAAAACTCAAAATCCAAAAAGTCAACAAAAGTCAAACTCTCCAAAACTTAATAAAATCACAAAGCTTCAAACTTTCTTACCAAGCATTTCATATGGAAGATGAAACCAACTTTATGTCTCAGCCACAAAGAATTAAGAAAATTTGCAAGGGGGCGGGGGGGGATGGTGTTCGCCCTCATGAAGGCTGTTGGGAAAAGTGGGTGGATTTTTGTTTTTGAGACATGAAATATGATATGATGATAAGATATTTAAAGAATGGCTTCGAGTCCCGCTTGCTCCGCTTTATATCTCCACTTTTTCGCATCTAAATCTCTACAATGAACCTGACTCAAATGTAAAATTTCTCGTGACATAACCTACTACTCATATAATACTAGTCTCGGTATATCGATTTTATTCCGAAATTATTTATACTATCTCCGGGTCCCACCACCAACCGATATATGTAACACAATTCAATCGCTTAGGCGTAACGGGTTATTTCAGTACTGCGGATAAAAGCAGCTTTTTACTACGCTATTTTGGCCTTTTGTCACTAATTGTCGGGGTAGCAAAAACACCAAAGTACATGTTTTATCTTTTCTTCCCTTTGTGATTACACTGATCTCACTCTATATATTTGAGTGTCCGCTCTGATACCAATTGAAATTATGTAATCACTCTGTTATACCAACTGCTAGACCGATATTATAGCACATGGACAGACAACACACACATACAAAGATAACATCACACAGATCTAAACACAGGGAAATAAATGAAACAAATGGTAAAAATGTTAGAATCTAGTATGAATTTCATTTGTGATAGAACACCAAATTCATACATCCCGGATCCTCAAAATGATATAAATTAGTCTAAAATTCATATAATGACTTATGAACATTTAGAGGCCTTTACAGAGATGCTTCAGCTGAAGTCTATCTCCAAATCTTTCACAAAGCTCCTTTGAATTTCCAATCGCCAGCACCGCAAATGTAGTGCTTCTAGTTAGTCCACACTGCAGAGGTTGAATCCTACATTTGCGTCTCTCGCTAGAACATGGATTAAATTGATGAAAAATCGAGGAGAAGAATTTTGAAATTCTCCCTCACATTACGCAGAAAAAATGCGGGAGGTTTCTTTTTTGTTTCATGATGTTATGAAACCTAAATGATAAGGATCACTTATATAGTGGTCCATCATTTAGTCTAAAGCCCAACCGAACGGTTAATGAGCCGACTCATTTGATTTAATTAAACCGTTAAGTAAAATCAAACACTAACAAGTTATTAATTAGTAACCGACAAGCTTACTAACAAAGCTCATTCAATCCATCGAATTAATTCAATTGACCCCTCACCTCAATTCGGGCTTCTTATCCACCCTCTTATATTTTACATTATCAATGTAGAATTCTTAATTGAGAATATCCATGATTACAATCAACTCTCAATTTAGCAATGAATAATTTCATAGATGAAATATAATTCAACCATTGTACGCAGGACCTTCTAGGTCAAATAATAGTAAGTTGTATAATGTAATAATACCTAATTATTATTATTATAACGACAATGAGTAAGATCTAATCGCCATAACCCCTTAAATTATCATGAGAACCCACACTAGTAATATACAATTACTAAGGTGAACACTAAGTTCCTTAATCACATTTAACCAAATCTGCAAATGAATCGATATTAATAAATTTGTCGCAACGGGTATAATAAAAGGGAATCAATTTTCATTGATTTCCAACAAAAAACACACACAATTGTTAACCTTGTACAATTTGCACCTACATTCGGGGCACAGCCTAGTGGAAGAAGCTTTATTAACGTAGAGATTTATGCGTCTACAAGATGGTTCCAGATGCCTCACACCTCCATATCTCTAGACCTACTTCTATCTAATACGAAGCTATAGTCAAGCCTATTATGAGCTCTTCCTGATAATGAGATTCCCCTCTCATTTCCACAAGCTACTTAAACGGTTTTGGTCTAACACGGTAAGGGTTGAAACATCACAAGACGAAGCACAACCAACACTATGAGCTTTATAATATACCTCTTACAATCAAACTTATGACATTCTATGTGAGTAAGCTTTTGTGGCTTAACTCACGTACAACCCTAAAAATATCTACATACATTCTTCGAGTAGTCTAGGTCTCTATTTATACATTTCTCAAATTTTGATTGAAACGGCATGCCTATTCTCGCAAGATATCTTCACCAAACCTCTCATACAACATGGATTCTTTTCTTTCCTTAATTAAAAAGATTGATTTGTCGAGAATCTTTTTTTTAATTATCTTCAATGAACCTTAGGTGTCACACTTCAAGCATACACCCTTTTCACGCGTTTTTGTCTTGATCAAGATTCCCAATACGCAAGCCCCAAAGTCTCACACGAACCTCAAGTTTTGCCCAGCTCGATGTTCTCTCGACTTTATCGGGCTATCGAGTTTATGTGACTTATAGTATTTGGCAATAGCTCTTGGTCATAGAAAACTTAGCCAACTTCTAACATCAACAAGTCCCCCTTTGATGAGTTTTCTGAAAATCAAATCAAGCCCACTTCTTCAAGATCTAAACTCGAGTTTGCACACAAGAGAATCATCCCTACACATTTTCAGAACTTGCTCTCGTCGAATATCCAAATGTTATAGCACTTGGTGCTGATGTATGTCCTGCAGCCACACATCAGCTTCCTCGATTAAAATAGATTCATCATAAAAGACCATCTCAATCTTTCTTCTGCATATCTTTCTTTCTCCCCCTATTTTCCATAAAAACACATCCAAAGGACACAGGTAACTATCCTCATTTAGGTTAATACCATAGCCCTTTTTTCGAACCTATCTCATCTTTTTCTTGTATTATCTCTCCCTGGTCCAACTTCAGTTCCTCTTTCACAAAGGCACATTCTAATGGCATAAATAACAATAATAGCCAAAAGAAAATACGAAATATAAGTACAAAAAAATAATAAACAATTTAATATCCATCAAAATAATTATGTCTACATGGCGAAAACTTTCAACATAACACAAAAGCGTTTCCATCAATCTTCTATAGTAGACGTTGTCGTGAGAACTATCTGCATCATCCTCCTCCCCTCCAGTTTCCAGCTATTCAATTTCTGAGTTGAGTTTGTTCAGCTTTACTTCGAGCTTGACCTTCTCTTTCACATAGGTTCTTATCGCACTTGATCCGCCAAGTTACTCTCAGGCCTCAAGATCTTTCTTTCGTGCTATCCGCCTTTAAACGATTCTCCCTGCTATAGGATAATTTAATGAAACATTCACCAACATGGGTTCCTTTCGCAATTTTTGTGATCGCCAGCTCTTTTCCTGCAAGCCTTTGTACATCAGACTTCTTCAAAATACTGGGATAATGTTGATTCAGCAGAACTCCACATATCATCATAGGATACCCTATGGCCAGTGTTATGGCATATGAGTCCAAATGCTTTACCACTTGGTCGAACGTAAACCTTCCAATGTTAAACTCCCCTTTAGTGCCAATATGGTACAAGAGAAATGTCATAGTCTCGGGCCAAGCTTGCAAAATGCGTGACGGCAACGCTTTAGTAATGCCACTTTATGTAACACTAGATATTTCCCCGCTCACTGGCAGCCTGTCCTCCTCGTAATTTCATTAATAATCCTCGTCAACTCACTTGCCATGATATTTTTGCTGACTTCTTTTAACACTTTTCCAATATCCTCTCTACCATAGAACTCAATATAAGTGCGAAAGTAATCAGAATCTAATTCGCCTGCCGCCGCCACGAGGTTAAGTGTCATCAACAACTCAGATAATTGTGAGTCGTACCCATCGACATGGATGACAACATAAAAGACTTCATTTGACATTAATAATAATAAAATATACTGCCCATCGTGGTGAACTAAAAACATATATAATAAAAACAAATCTAAAAACATAATACACATTCATAATCTTAATGATACAACTCACATACACAAGAAATCCAAAATACAACATGTGGAAACGACTCCCCACGAGGAAATCCTATGCCACCACCTCATCTATGATCTTCAATCCGTACCTATCAAAGCAGCCTTCCTGACAACCTCGCCGATCAACCCCTTAGAACCTAGGCATAAACGCCCGCCCATGAGAATAGGAGTCTATTAAGCTTGCGAATACAAATACGTACTTGATCCCATCACATATATTCACTTATATATATATAACGATGCTTATACATTAACAAGGCTACACAATAAATAACTGCTCTTCACAAATCACATAGAGTCTTCATACGATATCACATAACACTTTATAACCGGGCCAACAAAGGCATATTCATTTAAGGAAACAATTCAAAGACACAAAGTTTCATCAAATGAGGAATCCACCTCCACAAATAATACACATATGAGGAATCCACCTCCAAATAATACACACACATGAGGAATCCACCTCCAAATAATACATATGAGGAATCCACCACATAATCGACATGAGGCCTCCACCTCCATCCTCCCGACCGAGGCTACACCACAATGCGCATATCACACCAAACCTCCCGAATCCACGGGCTACCCACACAATAGTGCACACCACACCAAACCCTCCTGCCTGGGGGTCACCACCGCCTCCGCAAATAACACACAAGGCAATCAAAGCACATCTCAGACACAAACCACACACAAAGACACGCCCACACACAATCTCATAACATGGAATCATTCACAACTATCTCATAGCAAACGCACTTCAATTATCTCATAATATAACTCATAATCTCAATTATTTCATCATGTGAATCATAATCAGAATCTACACATAATATCAATTATAATCTCAATTATTTCATAATATAAATCATGAATCATAATTTCCACATAACATCAGGCATAGTCACACAATACACATATCAGAATAGTCCCAAGATAACACATGCAAAAAAATATAGTAAATATAATATATATGAAAGGTCCCTTATCGTGAGATTTTGTACTCACCTCGAGCCTCCAAAAGCACAACGACTCTAGGCGCCCCTCGCTATGTATCCGTGCTCAACTCCTATTCAAAGAAATTATACATTATAACACATTCGTAGAATACCTCTCTTAGCATCTATATAAACCCCGAAAGTGTTATACCACGCCTCACGACATTCAAATTTATATAACTCTTAGCAATCATCATATCCCCAAGATTGCATACACTTTAATATTCCAACGTAACTACATTCCAATCGCCAACTTCAGAAAATCTCAATATTCGATCATCACCTTATTACCCAACAATAACACTTTAAGCACATTCTAATCAATCCAACAATCAATTGACAACTAATTAATCCATTAAATACAACCTCCAATTCAATCACGAAAGGCTATACGAACTTTCCCAACTTTCTCAACCAAATCTCTACCTATCCATATCCAAACCAATAATTCTATACCCAAAACAACTATATTAAAGTCCTCTAACCTCATATTACAATTTAAAGTTAATTTAAAAAAAGTCAACAAAAAGTCAACCCTCAACTTACACCACTTTCTAACCCCAACAATCACCAAAATCACCGCTAATCCCCTATACGATACCTAGATAACATTTCTTATACCATAATCAATTCAAAAAGTCAACAAAAATTCATAAAAGTCAACTCTTTAAAAACTCAAGAAATATCCCAAAAGATTCGATCTTCCTTACCTAGATGTGATGAGGATGATGAGGAGAAGAGAATCCACAACTTTGTTCTTGATTTTAGGCGACAATCGATGAGAGAAATGGAAGAAAAATTTTTGAGGGAGAGGAACTTAGAATCGCCAAGGAGGGGAGAAAAGATGATGGTGAATGTGTTTGGATAATGATGAAGAAGATAAGGATAAGAAGATTTTTAAAATGACTTAAGGCCCCGTTTGGTTCGGTTAATTTCTCCACTTTTCGTACTTTAAATTTCAAATGAAACCGATTCAAATGTAAAGTTTTCCATGACATAAACTACTACTCATATAATACTAATCTCGTACATCGATTTTATTCCTCGAAATCCTTTTATACTATCTCCGGTCCCACCCACAAACCGAAATATACCACCAACCGCCCGCTTTGCTAAATTCTCCACTACTCAACTTCTCTCGAAATTTTAAATTTCAATTCCGAAATACTCCACCCGTAAACTTATATTACTAGTCAACATAATATCGTGCGAACGGGTTATTTCATTCTACCCACCTTTATAAAATACCCCGTCTCAAAATTTTACTTTTTAGACCCGATTTTTCTTATCGTCTCCAACTCGCCAATATGCTCTTATTACCGAATATCATGACATCTTGTCACCAATCACGCTTCCCAACATATGTCATTGACTTCGCAGATCGCACGCTCAAATACATTCGCAACGACTCGAATATTACTTATCGCAACCGATATTACACACCCAATCATATCATAATCATTACCGTCATACAAATTTCCCCCACTACGATATACGCCCTCTCATATCCTATATTACACCAACACCCACAACTTCTATATTTCTTTTATCATATGTTATTAATATCATAAATCAAATCCATCAATAATACCACTCAAAATCAATACCCATATCACCGATATATCACCGATCCGCCATAATTGCGGCCATCATATCACCTCAAGTATTGACTACGACTAATGTGCAAATTCTCTTATCAAAACCCCACTCATCAAATTGTTTATTACTGATTATCTTGGCATCCATATACAGTAAATACACCCAAGGTTCCCCAGCATACAACTAACATATAATACATCACCGATAACCCCACCATTTCGTAATGCTCCCACATATATACCTTTTAAAACACCAATTCATAGTATAGTTATATCCACCTTTAACATCCGTGTATGTATATATAGCATCATATCGCCACTATCAAATACGTTACTACTCATACACTTCACATGCTGCTCATTTACCATTCCTATACCATCATGATTTATCATCGCATAGGTCAACATCGTGTCTTACTCCCTTGCACCTCGTGATTTCATTTATATCAACACCCATGTCATGCCATAACATCTTAACCATAAGGTTATTATTATCTCACTTCACCATAGCATATACCCTCTAGGCTCACTGCTAACATCATATTTCTAGTCTTACTATGATTTACCAACATCCGAATTCTACAGATAATCTAACAATATATATATATATATATCATCCGCACTACTTATCGCCGAAGACAACCCGATCATTCACACCCACCGATAACCCTCTCATAACAACTTATTACTAGCTCCAATAGCTAATAATATCCCCTTTTTCGCATAATCTCAAATTTGTCTCGCCTAATCAAATTGCAAATTTCAATCTACCATATTCCTCCTCCCATCGTACCATTCTCTGTCATACCAAAGAAGTATCGTTAACGTACTTCTACCTAGAATAGTTAGACATTAACAGCGCTGACTTCCTACCTTCCTTTAGACCTCCTTCTCCCGTATAGTACTTTATGAATCCTCATTCCTGTTCACTTAGCTATATTATAGTATTCACCCAATGTCATTCCTTCATTAATTTAATTACATCGTAAAATTATTCTCAATTATAGTCATATCAAGTTCCATTCTTCCCTCAAAGTTCTTCATCACTTATTAGAGTCATTTTTCCTTTCCTCTCGCCTCATTTAGCAATATTTGAATTCAACATCTCCTCAAAAGCTTCCGATGGTGCCATCCTAATACTGGCTTGGAACTTAGTATTACCGTGAGTTCAACTTTCGCTTAAATATCATCTTTTGTTAACTCAGGTCTTACACTTCAATATGTCTTATATCCTCATACAATAGTCACTACTTTCCGATAAGGCCTTTATACCGAATCAATACATAACATTCCCACCTATTTGTCTTTGAATTCATGAATTCCACTGTTGTATTCTAATTGACATCCGCCTTTATCATTAACACCCACAAACGACGTTTAACATCTTGACTCACGTCCTCATGACCATTACAAAATCCACGGAATCTTATGATTGCTCCACATAAACCTTGTACCACACTTCACATAATGATTCAACTTTACAGAGAAAACTGTAGATCTATTCGTAACAATTCAATTATCATCCTTATTAAGCATTTCTCCAAATCCATAACTGTAATCATGAGTATAAATTTCTCAATGTCCTCTAGAGTTACGTGGGGTCAACGACCTCTCTTCCTCTCATGATACCAATTATTCTCAAGTCACGATACACTTCAAACTACCAAGTCTCACAAGAGTACACCCATGATAAGCTCATTCTCATAACTATGCCCCCAATTATCAAATAATTTGATATTCTACCACACTTGTTAATACTCCATTGTCCTCAGTGATTTGTCAACCTTCATCTACACCTCGTAGTCCATTAATTCAAATCCTTAGAACTAACATTACGCATCACCATCATTTAGTTCTATTATTTTATCCCTTAGACAAAAATTTCCATTTATGACCCGATACATTAACCATCATATTTCTCTTATAAGCGAGATCCCAAGATTCATTTGATATCAAGCATAGCCCCACCACTTCTCATCATAGTCCAACTTCCTCCGAGCGAGCCGGTATTTCAAATCTTATAATTTACGAGAATTCCATTTATAACCTCAACTCATCCTTGAGAAATTTATCCCCAACCTTTTAATTCCTGAACACACCGCTTATCACTTATCTCAGAACTGCATGATATCCAAACATTTTACTCCCCTTATCACCTCTGAATGTCGTAGTCCTCTATTCCCATTTTAAGAAACCAAACTGCACTCTTACATCTTCATTTAACCTTTAACCTTCTTAACCATCTATTCACGTCTCTTAACCATAATTTATGAGATTCACCTCTTACAACTCCACTCAACTCATCTAACCACAAATTCAAATCTCTCAAGTCAACCACTTTCGTTATATATATATTTACATAACATACTCAAATCTTCAAAGAAATCATCATTCTTTTCCCATGTCTTTTCCTTGACTACTCGAACGACCAAATTGCAATCTTCTTTTAACTCAAATCTTTTGATGTTCCAAATTATTGCTTACCAAATTCATATCTTAATTTCATATTTTCTCCTTTTCACCACGCTTGTTAGAACTCCACGATCCTACACCAAATTAACATATATACCCAATTTATCATACCTTCCTATGGTTCTATTATGTGCTTCCCCTGCTTTCATCATAGCGACTATACACAACTTCATCATACATTAACAACCACCAAAAAATCTCAAGCTCGAATTAATCCCAATCATGTTCTCAGAATTCTGTAAAATTTCTATTTGATCATCAGCTTTAAATAATATATCACTATTCCGCTAAGATCCTTATTTCATAAAATTATTCAACAGTACACATCCAGTCTCAACGTTTTATTATCTAGGGAAAGAATGGTTTCGTACCCGACTTGATACATAACACACTTTTGAAACAACTCCAGCTAGTCTCCTCATCTTAATATGTTGTTCATAGAGGTCACACCTTCCATTGCATCTGGTAATTCCTTCTAAGGTCCCACCAACTGGTGTCAATCCATTCCTCCTTGCAATAATTTTCCTTCCTCGTACTTACTACTCCCAATCGCACGATTTTCCATCCCATCTAAATAGTCTATTAATGTAGTACTACTAAACATGTTTTCTTTCCCCAGAGTCCCAAATTTTCTAAATATTTCACTTTATTCTTTAAACAACACTTCACAACTTAAGCAACTTAGAACTTTAAATGACAATCAACTAAAGATCATTTTTATCCCCATTCCACATTAAATCCGAACTTTATATCCACCAATAGAGTACTCATATACTTAATTCCACCAATACCAATTTTTCCAATATTTCAAATGTACCAACATATTCCAATGCATCCGCATGATCGACAACTCTGCATAATCACCAAATCAGAATACCTTTTACGGCAAAAAATTTCTCATTTCAAAGTTATTCTCAATTCCTATAGTATCCCATCTAAATAGAATTTTCAATATCAACCTATTACTATTAATTTACATCTTCTCCCTTCTTGCCTATCATATTTACACATTCCCCACATCGCACAACAAGATTCATTAACTCACTTTATCTCTTCACGAAAGTGGCCCATCCGTGATAATGCATAACTAAAACTAACTTTCTCTACCCTAACACTTGGGTCCAACTATCATAACTATCACCAACACTCTTCACTAATTATCTCAAAGCACGAGTTAACTTCACGCATCTAAGGATTAAACCACTTAACAACTCCAACTCCGATATATTATAGATTCCTTCCCAACATCCTGCGGATATCTTTTCTCAACCTAATTTCCAACAAATCTACCATGTCTTTTAGCATCTCTACTACCTCACGCTCGCCTTCTGGCCACATCCTGATAACCGGTTATCCGTAGATAAACATCAACAAAGCGCGTATTCATCAAATTTACTAACCGCCTCGAACGCTATGTCGTTGAAATAACAATTACTATCATCTCAAACTTCCCCAAGGGTGCTCATACGTAGTTCGACAAAATCTTTCCAGTGGCATCCTCACGCCTCAACATCAAACGAAAGAAGAAAAATTTAGACTCCACAAGAACACCTCGATATCGACAACCACTCGACCATCCTACACCTAGGCAACAACCACACAGACACCATATAAACTCCAAACCTAGGCTCTCGATACTCAAAATTGTAACGACTGCCTGAAATGTCAGCTTCCAGGTTAAGGTCATCAACAACTCAGACACCGTAGTCACCGACGATGGATGACAACATAAAAAGACTTCATTTGACATTAATAATAATAAAAATATACTTTTGTCCATCGTGGGTGAACTAAAACATAAGTATAATAAAACAAACGAAAACATAATACATCCACCTTAATGATACAACTCAAAGATACACAAGAACCAAAATACAAATATGTGGAAATGACCGATGAGGAAACTCTATGCCACCACCGCCATATCTATGGATCTTCAACTGGCAGCCTCTATCAAAGCGCCTTCGGACAACCTCACCGATCAACCCTTAGAACCTAGGCATAAAACGCCCCACCATAGAGAATGGGAGTCAGCCTTATTAAGTCGAAAGTGAATACAAATACCACAAACTTGATCCCATCATTATTATATTCACATTTTATATATATATAACGTATGCTTATACATTAACAAGGCTACACAATAAATAACTGCTCACAAATCACATAGAGTTCTCCTTACACGATATCACATAACAATTTTTATAACTGCCAACAGCTGCATATTCATTTCAAGAAAACAATCTCAAGACACAAAGTCATCAAATGAGGAATCCACCTCCACAAATAATACACACAATAGAATCCACCTCCAAATAATACACACATGAGGAATCAACTCCAACAATACACATATGAGGAATCCACCTCCACATAATCGATGAGGCCTCCACCCTCCATCCTCCCGACCAGGCTACATTCGCCAATGTGCATATCACACCAAACCTCCCGAATCCACTGGCTACCCACACATGGTCACACCAAACCTCCCGGCTCCAACACCGCAAATAACACACAAGTCAATCAAAGCATCCGCACACAACACACACAAGACAATACCACACACAACTTTTCATAACATGAATCATATTCACAACTATCTCATAGTACAAATCATAATCTCAATTATCTCATAATATACTCCTCATAATCTTATTTATTTCATCATGTGAATCATAACCTAATTTACACATAATATCAATCATAATCTCAATTATTTCATAATATGAATCAAAACCAATTGTTTTATAACATGAATCATAGATCACAATTTCCACATAATATCAATCATAGTCACACAATACACATATTAGAATAGTCCAAAACAACAAAAAATATATAACATACTATATAAGTGAAAGGTCCGTGATCGTGGAGATTTGTACCACCTCGAGCCCAAAAGCGCACACGACTCTAGTACCCTCGCGGCGATCCGCAGCTCAACTCCTATTCAAAGAAATTATACATTATAACAATTCCTAGACAACTTTAGCATTTATATAAACCCAGTGCTATACCACGCCTCACGATTCAAATTTACAACTCTTGGGGCAATCATCATATCCCCAAGATTGGTATACACTTTAATATTCCAACATAAAATTTTACATTCTAATCGCCAACTTCGTAGTAAAATCTCAATATTCGTCATCTCCTATTACCCAACAATAACACTTAAGCTAATATTCTAATCAATCCAACAATCAATTGACAACTAATTAATCCATTAAATACAACCTCCAATTCAATCACGAAAGGCTATACGAACTTTCCCCAACTTTCTCAACCAAATCTCTACCTATCCATATCCAAACCACTAATTCTATACCCAAAACAACTATATTAAAGTCCTCTAAACCTCATATTACAATTTAAAGTTAATTTAAGCAAAAAGTCAACAAAGTCAACCCTCAATTTACACCACTTTCTAACCCCAACAATCACTCAAAATCACCGCTAACTCTATACGATACCTAGATAACATTTCTATACCATAATCAATTCAAAAGCTAACAAATGCAAGAAAGTCAACTCTTTAAAACTCAAGAAATATCCCAAAAGATTCGATCTTTTCTTACCTGGGACATGTGATTTAGGATGATTTATGGAGAAGAGAATCCACACAACTTTGTTCTTGAGTTTAAGCGACACCGATTTAAATGGAAGAAAATTTCGAGTGGGGAGTAGGAACTTAGAATCGCCATGAGGGGGAGAAAGATGATGTGTATGTGTTTGGATAATGATGAAGAAGATAAGGATAAGGATATTTAAAATGGCTTAAGGCCCCGTTTGGTTCGGTTTATTTCTCCACTTTCCGTACTTAAATCTCAATGAAACCGATTCCAAATGTAAAGTTTTCCATGACATAAATTACTACTCATATAATACTAGTCTCGTACATCGCATTTTATTCCGAAATCCTTTATACTATCTCCGGTCCCACCACAAACCGAAATAAATATACCACCAACCGTCCGCTTTTGTTAAATTCTCCACTACTCAACTTCAAATTTTAAATTTCACTCTCGAAATACTCCACCCGTAAAACTTATATACTATCAACATATTATTGGTAAGGAACGGTTATTTCCCAAGAATCTTTTTCTTTCTCACAATCAACTGACATTACACAGTACTGGTGGAATCACCAAAAGACTTTGGCACGATTGACAATGAAATCTTTAACCAACATAGGCCAGTAATTGCTCGTCGTTTCTACAAAGTTTTCCACATCAGCTTGGGCAAAAATTTCCACCATCATAGGATTGTTTTTCACTTTATCAGAGAGGCTCTTTTCCACAACTATCTTTCTCTAGAACAGATACTTCCATCTTGCCCTTACATTGTCTACATGGAATGTGATTTCCTTTGTTCCAACATCTGGCACATTCTATGGAATTCTTTGTTCTCGCACTTCAAATTTTTTCTTCATTGATCCCATTTCTCCAAAGGTTCTTCTGTCTGAGTCTTCTGGTTCTTGCACTTACCTCCCCTGACTCAAGACTCCAACTCTCAGAGGATTCTTCGGCTGTTTTAGCTTTGTCTTTCCCCTTTCTTTTTGAAGTTGAAGCTTCAATGGTCCTCCTCAATTCTTTTTGTTCAGCCATGGCATTCTGCAATTTTGGTACTCACAGAGTAGCCTCCATATTCTCGAAGTTTGCCAGGCCTTCTCCTCCAAGGTCGAGACATGTTGATGTTAAAATCTCTTTCCTCAGTTGAGGGAGCACTGATGTCGGGTTCCACTGCTTTAGCATCAGAATCCTCGCTTGGCATTTTTGGGACATGATTTCTCCAATGTTTCGTAGTCTGCCCTTTTCTCGCACTAATTGTTTTCATCATACATTATCATCTCCTTCAAATGAGGTATCTCCTCCTTTTGTCTTCTAATCTGCTCTTCCGTGATTGATTTTATCTCCTTTTCGACATCATCGTGTTTTGAGATCTTTTTCGAGAGGCCAGTAATGTCTTCAAACACCAAAGTACATGTTTTCATCTTTTCTTCCCTTTATGATTAGACTAATCTCTACTCCCCATATATTTGAGTGCCCGGCCTCGATACCAAAATGAAATTAAAATCACTCAAGTATACCAATCCGCCGGACCGTATAGCACATGGACAGACAACACACACACACAAAGATAACAACACACAGATCTAAACACACATGGAAATAAATGACATAAAAGGTAAAAACACACACATTGTTAACCCATTTCGCGTGCATCTCATACCTACATCTGGGGGGCAGTGAGCCCAGTGGAAGAAGCTTTATTAACGTAGAGATTTATCCATCTACAAGATGGTTCCAGATGCCTCACATTCCCATATCTCTAGACCTACTCCTACCTAATACAAAGTTATATTCAGGCCTACTACGGACTCTTCCTGACAATGAGATTTTCCTCTCACTTCCACACTCTGCTTACAGAGTTTTGGTCTAACACACTAATCGTTGAAACTTCACAGGTCAAAGCACAACCAACACTATGAGGTTTATAACACACCTCTTACAACCAGACCTATGACATTTTATGTGAGTAAGCTTTTGTGGCATGCCTCTTTTGCAAGATATCTTTTAATCAGTCCTCCACATCTCGGATTCTTTCCTTAACTAAATAGATTGATTTGTCGAGTATCTCTTTAATTGTCTTCAATCAAATCACATGTTCCCATAGCTTTCACACTTCAATCACACACCCTTTTTCACGACATCTTCTTGTCTTATCAATTATCGAGCACATGTCACTTATCAGTTATGGCCCAGCTCGATATTCTCAACTTATCAGTTGTCGAGCACATGTGACTTATAGCATTTGACAATAGCACTTGGTCATAGAAAAACTTAACCAACTTCTAACATCAACAAACATCATATATTATTACTTTAAAAATTAATATTAGTTCAGAAAATAATATTTGACATCTCCCTGGCCGAAGTAGACAAGGATGGATTATCCCCATGGATAAGCAACAAGTTCTACATAGTAGAGCCAATTTAGCACATACCTTACTTGGTATCTTAGTTGATGAATGTTATTTCTCAAAAAATCAAGTTCAGAATTATATAAATAATGATTGGCATCTTCAAGGTCAAGTTCAGGTTCGAAAACATGCCAGAGTTTTCCTTTTCAGATTTCAAGTAGATGATGATATGGATCTAGTCATGGCCGAAGGAATAATTAACATGAAAATAGATGATCTAGTTCTATATTACTGGAGACCAAATATTACTTTTGCAACCTTTCAAATCAATTTTGCGATAGTTTGGGTTCAGATGAATATTTTGTTCATGGAAATTTGCAGAACATAATCCAAGCTTTGTGTGATGTTCAAAGTATCGAATGGCATGCAACAAATGTTCAAAGTCGATAATTTATTAGAATTCATGTGAGGATACCACTTAAGGAATCTTTGATTGTTGGAGCTTATATACAAACTTATGAAGGTTTCCAACACTGGGTTGAATTTCGGTATGAGAAAATCTTCAAAGGTTGAATTTCGTTATGAGAAAATCTTCAAAGTTTGTTATAGATGTGGATGTATAAGGCATGAAAATTCCAATTGTAGTTGATTAGAATCTCATAGCCTTATCAACTATAGAGGCAGATTAGAGACTACTATTTATGACAACTCTCTACAATTAAACTTCAATGAAAATCTCTCATTATACACCCCACAAATCAGAGCTCTGGCCAACACTCATGCAAATCTTAACACCAAAATAGTGGCTCCACTATAGTTCACAAAGAATACATCCTCACCCAATCAACACTCACCATCTAATGGAAACAATACCTCTTTAGAAGATTCAGATAGTACTCAAAATACATATGTAGTTCCTTCCACTAATAGAAATTTTACCTCTTCTGCTTCAACTAATGGAGGAGTTTATTTGGATGAAAATGCTAGCACTTCACCGCCCCATATAAATCCTAAACTAAACCATAACCCAAATCTTTCCCTTCAAATCCAACCTTATAATCCTGATCTATTTCAACTCAATCCAAACATACCAAATTTCATACTCATCAATGAAAACATCAATCAATTGAATTAGTCCCCAATAGAACTAGAAGAACCTATCCCATTAGATATGATCCCACCATCCTCAATTGATGTTCTAGCCTTCCTAGAATCAGATACTGATACATCATCCCAAGAATCTAGTGGCACTCAAAGCTCAAATAATTCATAACCACTCATAGTTGAAGATTTAATTGAATGGCTCGGAAATGACAGTACGCATTGGACAAAAAACATGATCCATCTTTCCAACCTATACGCTCTCTCTCCAAGAATTCGTAGACATTCACCTCAATTGGATTTTAAATGAATCATTTCAAGAGGATATAATTACACAAGTACTTCCACTTCTAGACATCACGAATGTCATTCACAAAACAAGAGAGCATTAAAAGAGTCAGTACCTTCCAACTCGAGATCTTAACAATCTAATGAGGATAGCAAGTGAAAATGATACCCCTTGTGATAATGAATTTTGGAAATCTCTTATGGGATTATCAGATGGTGCATCAGACTCTTTATCAGCTGAATGAAGCTCCTCAAAATAGAAGCAATATCTATTTGCAAGCTTCAAAATAGAAGCAAAATAGAGACTTTTGTTGCAAATCCATAGATAATAGTAGAATAATAACTGCAACATCTTCCATCAAATAGTCTGTACGTTTCCAACTTTGTATAAATGCAAGTATCTATAAAAAAAAAATCTAATTGTTAACTATCCACTTTACCTCTACTTTCTCCTAACCATTGGATCAAAAGACAATTTAAAATATGAGACGAATGGACAAAGATGTAGTAAGCACTCAAAAATAAATTTCAAATATTAATATGTCAAATTAAATTGAAGTACTAAATTCAGAGCTGAAGCAATTTTGTAAGCCCCGATCTTTAATAGGATAATTTAGTCATTTTATAATTTTTTTCAATAGTTTTTTAACCCTTCACTACATGCTCCTCTGACATGCGAGAAGACCCCAAGGCGGGGCAACACTATACACACCGTATCAGTAATTTTTGTGCGAAACGACACTTTTGGCCTTAATGAAACTTCCTAACTACAACACTTGCAACAAGTGTGGCGACAAATAATCATTTCACACCCAAACCTAACACTATTCCAGCCAGGCGATACCAGACCGTGCTAACTTCCTACCATGCTAACTCTACAAACAGGCCCAGCCCTTATTATTCCTCGCTCCAGCCCGTCTTCCATCAATCTACTGTCCAACCCATTCTATCATTGGATTTCCGCTCCTTCGACCGCCACTGATGAACTCCCCCACCATTACCATCACCACCAATCACCAACACGGATCATCACCGTAAATCGACAACACCACCATCCCTTTTCTCTTTTTTCTTCTCTAGTTCATCTTCTCCTTAACCTTACCTTTTTAATTACTTTTTATTAATTAAATTTGATTGTGTAAATGTATTGAGAGTTTGTGATTTGAATGATTGTAAAGGTATTGGGCGATTAATTTTTCAGTTTTGGCCGATGATTCAATTCGGAATCAGTTTGCAAGAAGAACTTGCAAAATCAATTGTCTAGTTTTGTTCAGAATTCATTTATGGTGATGGTGATGTCTTGCGGACTTCCTCTTCCTCCAAGATAATGTGAAGAATGATTTTCTTTTGAAATTTGAGATGATTAGATAATATGGAGGACCAATAGCATTTTATATGATTCTGATCGGTTAAAAATCGATGAAGCAAATCAAACTAATTCTATATCAATCAATCGATCCTCTATATTCCTACTATTGATGTAGTTTTATGAATTCAACAAGCAAAAATCAGTAGCGTTGTTAATCGATGATTTGAATTTAATCTGTTTCTTTTCGATTGATTGTTATTTCCAGTTATTTTGGTTATTTATATGTTTTTACAGGAGATGATGAGGGAGCATTTGGAACCGCTTTTTGAGAAGAATCAGGTGAGTTTTGTATTATGGAGACACAGACATAGATATGATAAGCTTGAACAAGGTGATTAGTAGGTCTATTGAGAAACATCAATGTTAGTGCTATGTAGACTTTGTTCAATTAAATAATAAAAATATTTTATGGTCACTACTAGAAGTGGAATATTTTATTATATGTTAGATGTCATGACAGTAATAATAGTTGAATACATGATTTGCATTTGGATTGGCATTTTCTATGTTTATTGCTGGAGATAATGAATATGGTTGTGTTTTATATATATTTATCTGTAAGAATTCTAAGGCAAAGACTAGATGATGAGCACTGTTTTGCCTATTCACTTGTATTGGTGATTCAACCTCAAGTCTTGCACAATTTCGTGCTACTTTCAATTGATTATGGTGGAAAAATATATTATGTTATTTGAGTTATTGGAAAAATAAATATGTTTGTTTGTTACATGTATCCTATGCACTAGTCCAAAAGGTATTTCCCATTCTCCATATGTTGCCATGACCCTCACCATTCATTCCGAAGAGTTTTAGGAGTGATGATGTCTTTGGGTTTCAAATCCATCTTAGGTTTAAAATCCGAAGAATTTTAGGAATGACACTCGTCCAACTTCAATAGATCTTTAGCAGGTGTTGAAGAGCTTTCATGAAGAAGAAAAAAAGGTCATAAAAGTACATGTTAATGACAACGATCACTAAAAAATGATGCATTAGATTACTATACCTGTAGGGAAGGGACATTTCCATAGTCTCAATAGCAGAAGCCATAGTGTTTGTTGTATACATTCCACCACAAGCACCAGACATAAATTCTAATCTGGCATTCAAAGACTAGCAAACAGGCTCTCAGGCCCAACTTCAACATTATCTTCCTTTTTTTCTTCCCACTTATGCTTTGCTTACCACTTTCACTTGCACCTGCAAAATATGCACATTTGAACTCAAAAATCAACTTCTAGAGTGCAAAAATCAACTCGTTTCCTCACTATATACTTTTTATGCCTACTTGAATAGTCCACCTCCCTATTTTCATAGTATATATAATCAAAAATATGTGCTTTAAGTACATGTATGCTCTCAATACATCTAAACACATTCATTTCCTAGAACTAAGTATTTTTCACTACAAAAAAAAGAGCTTTTTATTACCTCATCTAAATTAGAATAAAGCCCAAAAGCCTTTTTGGTACTATTGTTAATACAGGTACTGCAAAAAGTGGCGACGTGAGCGTATTTATAAGCACCCATTTATTTAACAAAACCTTTGCCACACTTTTTCTAGAGTAGCAAAAAGAGTCTATTGTATTGGAAGTAACAAAACTTAATTTGTTCTGTGGACAAATACTTAAATTTTGCTACACTCCAAGCGACGTGAATAAAAAGATATTTTTAATTGTACCAAAATAAAAATTATTTTTATACTAGTATAAGGTCATATCATGAAAATTGTGCAATCTTTATACATAGAGTTCAAACTCAATCAACATTCAACACTAGATACTCCGTGATAACTCAATTACCCAACAAATTCATAAACAGCCAATTGTATCCAGAATTCATTCAAATATATAACTCGACTTTCCATCTTTATGAACAACCAGATAGGACATTTTACATGCAAAATACAATATTGCAACAGGTCATATGAGAAGAGCTCACGAAAAAATTTTGGCTTAAAAATAACAACTATTTAAAATGTGATCAACTGGGCATTAGCAAGTATATTTTTGACGGAACACATCATGCATGACCTTTAGGGGAGCAAAGTGTCCTAAAGGAAACACCTGAACATGGATTTACATAATTATTTGCATTATCTTCAGGATCATTGTCCAACTCCGGAATAAAGACTTAGACTACTCCAATGCTTTATTGATATCAAAGAAATATATTTCAAATAGATGTTGCTCGAACGTCTTCATTAATTCTCCAACAGTTTCTTTCACAATTTGGTCTTTAAGCGGTTTTAGATATTCATCAGAAAGGATTATACCACCAGCTGAAACTCTCTTACTAATTCCATTGATCCTTGAGCACTTCTGCAGTTGCATATGATTTTTTGAGTTTTCAGATGTCATGACCTCACGATATGCACTATCTCCATCAATTTGCATCTTCAATTGGACTTCCTCCATCTTGTCCTATATTAAAACCAATAAATTAGTTACTAAAATTTAAATAAATAATGATCATTGTCTCTAATAACCCTTATTTCATAGTACTTCATAGTAATGTGAATCATTCATGCAACACTTATTATATTTATATGTATGCAACACTTATGTAACTTTAAAGACGGAAGGAATGCAAACTCCATGAACCAATTCTCAACGTCTGTAAAACTCTAAAATCAACTTAGTACATATAATCATCTTTTGAAATCGATTAACTACTCCCTTTATCTCACAAAAATTATTCACTTATGGTGAAAACTGCTTTGAGTCACTACGAAAATATATTATTATCAGTTCTCACCTTGTTGGTTTTTCTCAACAGTGATGATTATGGGCACCATGATCATGAATCATATTATGGACATCGGGATACAGAGATCTTGGTAAAGGTAGTATTAAGAGGGTGTTTGGAAACAACTTCTGTTATGCAGCTTATAAGATAATGCAAGAACAGCTTTAAGACCAAGCTTTTTCGCAGGAAGCTTGCTTATATGCTACTTGTTTTTTTCATTGAAGCTGTTTTCAAACACCCTCTATTTCTTCTGAATGATGTAAATCAGTGTAGCAATAACATAAAATGGGTGTCTTGGGAACGTAAATGTAACTACATAGTCTGCCAATGAATTCATGTAATTTGATATTTTGATATACTTTTAGTTGCTCTTTTTAGTTGCTCTCTGCTCTCTCTTTCTTTCTATCATGTACATAGCCTAAAAAATAGTTTTACTTGGGCTTTTATTATTGACTAATTCGGGTGTCTTATGTTGCAACAAGCTAATATAAAACCAAGTCCGTAACTCGTAATAACTCAAGCATGCTAAAAAAAATTCTACTTGGGACCCGAGATAGTATAAATAATTCCCTTTTGGATAAAGATCGATTTAATTTAATTAAAGATTATATGAGTAGTAGTTTATGTCATGGGAAATTTGACATTCTAATCGCTTCATCAGATTAAGATTTTAAAGTTTTAAATTAACCTAAAACCGAATCTTACTCAAGCCTATTCTTAAATATCTTCATCCTTATCCAACACATCACCACAACACAAAAAATCTTCTCTCCTTCTTCGCTTTTGGCCGAGACTTCTCTCCACTCCCAAACAAGAAAATTCTTTCCATTTCTCTCTTCGATTGCCGCTCAAAACTCAAAGCATCGCTATCAATATCTTTCCCTCATCATCTTCTCTTTGAATTAAGGTACGAAAGTTCAAATCTTTGGGATATTTCATGGGTTTCTTTACATATTGACTTTTGCTAAATTGAATTTAATTTGGTATTTAAGTTTGTTACGTAGCATGATGAATATAAGTAAAGCATCTATGACTTAAGACGTTGTTCGAGGTTTATAAAGTATAGATTGACTTTTTCTAGGTTAGTTGACTTTTGTTGGCTGACTTTTTTTATAAGACTTTAAATGTGTAGGGGGTTAATTGGGACCTTATCAGAGTTGTTTTAAGGTTAGAATCGCGATTTATAATCGACAGAGGAGTTAGGCCGAGAAAGCGATCGTAAGCTCGAAAGAAGAATTGAGATTTCTGATGCAGTTGTTATTTATGGACTCGAGGTTAAATAAGATGACTTATAAGTTGATTTGAAATGTTAGAGCTGATAAGGTAAAAATTTTAGAGGGGGGCCGATTGGGTTATGTCCGACGTGGGGTCATAGAGTTGTCTTATCTCGTCCTTTGCATCATGAAGCAATGCTCCAATTCTAGAAATGCAGAATGATCTCTGTAATCCAAGCATAGTAGTAGGTTTTGATCAGATTTCTTTTCAAAGGCTTTTTGTTTAGGCTGACGCATGGAAGGGGCATTATCGTGACTGTGATTTCCAAGCGAGGATTTTGGTGGTATTAAGCAGAGAAGTAGTACTTATCTCATTGTGTGCTAAGAATACGTACTTACTTTAAATCATGTGGAAACATGTCATCAGGTACGATTATGCGAAAATAGCATACATGTCATCGTTGTATGATTATGTGTGATTCATTTTGTGCGAGCCATGATATGATTATGTGATTGTATTTCTCTCTGCATAAATAAGATTTTCTCGGCAGAAGTAATAAATTAACTCTCAACTTATTTTGTCTTCTCGGTGGCCTTTGCCGGGCATTTCTCTCTGTTCCGTGACCTTGTCGGCACTTCAGATTTCGTACCTTACGGGCGGTTCCGATTGATTTTTGATTGTGAGACGCTTTAGCCGTATGCTTTGATATTGCTTTCAGAATGTAGTGAAGCAATATTTGTTGGCTTGGCCGAAATATTACTGTTTACTTCAGTATTAGATGCACTCTATAATGGATGATTGCGGTTGTGCGACTCTCCTTCCGCGACATGATGCTATCGGGCCTTACACTCGTATAAGCGGTTTGGCCTTATACTTACTAGAGTAAATAAGGGTCGTACTTTATACTTCTGTGATATGTGCGGTTTGGCCATATACTAAGGTATAAGTATGGTTTGGCCTTTATACTTCGGTATAAGAGCGTGTGTGTTATCTATGACCTCTTTAAGTGCATTGTCAGGCCGCCTTTATACTACGTATAAGAGTAAGGTGCTTATTAGCAATCGTCCACACATCGCTAAGTAGGCATCGACGAGCATATCCGCATTGTATATTTATGTACTCAGCGAGATACGGTAGATGATGGTTTGATGACTGTAGAGTTATAGCCTGTTGAGTCTCTGATTTTATTCTCGTGATTGTGTGCCTTATCGAGACTTGTATTATATCTTGGACATGTTATGCCCCTAATCTTCTTTCTAATTTTTTTACGATACTTTATTCAGTAGTCCTGTATATACATATCTATTCATATTGACTAATATATCTTTTGACTGCCTTCGCTTTCATATGGCTTAAGTTTCACCCCCGTGGTTAATCTCTTTTCACTAAGCTTCTCGGCTTACATCCCTTTATTCGCCAGGCAGAGATTTCACGGCGCCAGTCGATGCGCCGCGCCGAGTCGAGGTCAGTTGAGTTTATTTTCCGAGTGGCTAAAGTAGCATTTCCGCGGCCGAGATCCTCATAGTCTCGCTTTGCTGCGCCAACCGCTTGATTATTGTATTTCATTTCGCACTTTTAGCCTTGTCGGCAATTATTTCAGATTCAAAATACTCGGTGATTTACTCACCAGAAATTTCTAAGCCTAGCATTATCGTCTTTTGAGATATTGTATATATATGGACTCGCTGGTTGGGATATCACCCCTCGATGGATCAGAATTTTAAAATCAAGTTTTTTCTAGAATTTTAATTGTAAATCAAATTTCGATAAAATGAGTAGTTCTGTAATCGAAGCCGCCTATCAAGACGACTCGTGATTCGTGGATTATAATGATTCTCACCTTGTATACGATGTATGTCATGTTAAGCATAACTTGTAAGATATGCATGTTAATAGTACTATATGTCCGATAAAACATTAATTCCAAAACGAAAAATTCTCCCTACTCCTCCTCAACTTGAAATTCCCTTCCACTAAAGCAAAATGAGGAAGCCTATAGAATTTTTATATGAATGGTACTATATATAAAGATGCAATCTTAATGATGTCTATGATGTATTTGGTTACACTAGTAAAACAAGTATGCCAACAAAAAAGGCGGGCATTGTACGTTAACAATATCGCCGTCCTGTTTATATGTATCATTTTTCTTCAAATAACTATATAATAGTATACGATTATTATTTTATTCCATAAACTATACTCTACTATATACTATATAGTCATTGTGAATTCAACAACACATGTTCTAGAGAGACAAATTGTTCAACCTAAACCAAGATCACAATGCCGTATTAGAGAATTGCTAAGCTAATCAAGATCATAACGCTGTATGCATCAAGATAACTACTTATCAAGACATCGATGTGCATAGTTTTTAAAAAAAGAATGAGTAATTTACAATATTACTGAATAAAGCTCAAAAGCAAGTTTTGTATTTGTTATCGGCTTTCCTCGGTTTCTTTGTACATGTAAGCCGAGACGGTGGCTTCTTCTCGGGATCTTTTTGTTGCTATCACAGAAACAATGTATTATTATATTGGGATAAAAGAAAGAAAATAATAATATAATAAACAAAGAGAATTCAATGATGTTTAATACACCATTTCATATCGTCGCAGTTTTTCCTTCATAGGACCCATAAGCAAAGCGCCTATCCATCTGCATCGCACTACTTTCAGCCTTCTTTTGCTTTCATCCTTTTAGTATGAAGAAACCATTATTATATTCATAACCTAAAATGTATCTATATAATAGTTAACATGGTCAAAAATCGATAATCGATCCCATTCAAAACGAAACCACTGCTTTGAAATACGCATACGTAGACGGGAAGCTCAACACATACACATTATAGTGGCCACATAAACTAAACTTGGTGTTATACCATCAGAATTCCACTCCACCCCAAGTCGGCCGCCTCGAGGTTAAGATCATTAACAACCCGTACACCGTAGGTCACCAATCGATGGATACAATAACAAATACGACTACCGACATTAACAAAACAAAACTCTATTCCATCGTGGGTGTTCCAACAACAGCATCCAACAAAACAATGCATGTTAATACAAATCCACTCGAATAATACAACCAAAGGATATACAAGAAATCCAAAAATACAACATAAGTGAAAAAGATGACAACTTAATTTCAATAAAATACAACACACAAGTCTAGAACATACAAGCTTCCATTTATAAAAGGGAACGACCGACTTAGACTTCCCTATGCCACCACACCGCCTCACCTACGATCTTCACGCTACAGCCTCCGCAACATGTATCCTCAACGACGCTCCTAGAGACTCCAGCCTAAAACGCCTCATCCATGAGAAAAAGTGAGTCGCCTATTGCTCGAGTGAATACAAATACCATGCATTTTACCCACACATACATAATCATGCTTATATATATATATATATATATATATATATATATATATATATATATATATATATATATATATATATATATATATATATATAAATATATGTATATACATTTCAACCCAAGCTACACCTGTAATAACTGGCCCACAAATCACACATAGAGTCCTCTTATACGATATCACATAATACTATACGCATTTGGTACTTATAACCATCAACAATGATATTAATTCTAAGTGGAAAATACCCAACACACAAAGTCATCAAATGAGGAATCCACCTCCACAAATAATACACATATGAGGAATCCACCTCCAAATAATCAGATGAGGCCTCCACCTCCATCCTCCCGACCGAGGCTACACCCCTCGATATGCATATCACACCAAACCTCCCGAATCCACGGGGCTACCCACACAATATGCATACCACACCAAACCTCCCGGTCGGGGTCACCACCGCTCCGCAAATAACAAACAAAGCAATCAAAATACACCGCACACATACATAATACACAACACACGTACCTACAAGCAAAGACAAGTACACATACAGCACACGTGGTATAACCACAATCTCATAACATGAATCATAATCACAACTATCTCATAACATGAATCATATTCACAACTATCTCATAATATAAATCATAATCACCACTATCTCATAATATGAATCATAATCTCAATTATCTCATAATATGACTCATAATCACAATTATCTCATAATATCAATCATAATCTCAATTATTTCATAATATGAATCATAACCACACAATACACATGTCAAAAATAGTCTCACAGACAAACACATGCAAAATATATAACATAATATATGCGAAGTTGTTCCTATCATGTAGATTCAGACCACTGAGCTCTAAAAAGCAAGAATGATAATCCCAGTAGTCCCCGCTTAGGTCCGTGCTCAACTCCTATTCAAAGAAATTATACATTATAACACATTCCGTAGATAACCTCTCTTAACATCTATATAAACCCCGAGTATTATACCACGTCTCACAATTCAAATTTACTACTCTTAGCAATCATCCTATCCCCAAGATTAGTATACACTTCTAAAATTCCAACGTAACTACATTCTAATTGCCAACTTCATAAAATCCCAATATTCGGTCATCACCTTATTACCCCAACAATAACACTTTAATCACATTCTAATCAATCCAACAATCAATTGCCAACTAATTAAACCATTAAATACAACCTCCAATTCAAACACTAAATACTATAATTAACTTTCTCCAAACTTTCAACCCAATCTCTACTAATCCATATCCGAACTAACACTTCTATTCCCAAAATAACTATATTCAAGTCCTCTAACCTCCTACTACAATTCTTAAAGTTAACATAAGAAAAATAACAAAATTCAACAAAGTCAAACTCAACATACACCACTTTCTAACTCCACAATCACTCAAAATCACCTTAAATCCCATAAACTACACTCCCCAGATAATATTTCTATCATATAATAAAGTCAAGATCTAAAAGTCAATATAAAAGTCAAACTAATAAATAGTCAACTATAGCCTCAAATAATGAGATTTGAAGATTAAAACTCATACCTTTGATGATTTCAAGATGGGGAACAAGATTTGAGAGTTGGATTCAACAAGTTTACCAAGCAGAATGGAAAAAATCAAGGCCTGGGGGGCTTATGGGGATTTTGCCCATGAGAGTAAGAAAAAAAAGAGAAGATAAGAGTTGGTTTTGCATTTAACGGGTATAAGTGGACGCATGCGAGCGCGGTAGCAGTGTGAACATTTAAGTGGAGCTTTAGGTCTGCTGTCTACAAATTCGGCTTTCTGCTTAAATAAATATAATTCAACACGAGTCAAATTAAATTTCTATTCTCAAGATATATTATCATTCAACCCATATTATCATTATTCGATTTAAAATTTTAACTTTAACCGTAAAACACTAACCTGGCAAATCAAAAAATCATAAAAATAATTTCTTATACGGAACGGGTTATTTCAGTCTCCCCACCTAATAAAAATTTCGTCCTCGAAATTTACTCAACCCCCACGCGCCCTGTTCCCAACACACTTACTCAGCCTCATAGCAATTCACATATTACACATATTATAGCACAAAGTTTAAGAACTAACCTTCTATTTCGGGGTGTACGCTGATATTGACTTCCCACATCCTCCTTCGTCTTCCGACGTAGCCTTCCCTCCACCTCGTTGATTTCACACAACACCTTCACTAAAGCTACAATTTTATTTCACAACACTTTTTCTTTATGATCAAGAATTTTCACCTGGGCTTTCTTCATACGTAGCGTCCTCCTAAGCTCAATCGTCAAAGTGACTTTAAGATACGGGATTCATCTGGGATATATTTCCTCAACACGACACATGGAAGACATTATGAATTTCGCTCCAATTCCGAGGCAACGCTAAACGAGCAGGGGCCACCTGGACTAACTCGCCTAAAATCTCGCCATCACGGACCGATATATCGTGGACTCAACTTCCTCTTCCCAAATCTCAAATACACCTTTCCACGATTCTCAAGAATACTTTTATCACCAATTCCAAAGGTTAAATCTACATGGTGACGACCGCAGATACATCTTTTCCTTGCAGTGCTTTTGGTCTGCCTCGAACCGAACACTTTTCTATCTCCTACTTCATTCCAACAAATTGAGTCCACATTTCTCGGGCCAGACAATGCCTCAAACGCGCCATCCCACATCAAGCGTGGAAGCTATTATTATTATATGCAAACTCCATTTTAGGCAATTCATCATCCCAATTTTTGGAAAAGTTCAACACACAAGCCCGCAACATATCCTCCAATGTTTGAATTGTTCTTCCGATCGCCTATATACGACCGTGGATGAAAATGATGTACCTAAATTGACCTCGCTCTATCGCCAAATCCTTTTCCCCAAAATCTAGAGGTGAATCTAAAGATCTCGACCGATATTAATGGATACCGCAAGACTCCATGCAATCGCAGACAATTCCATTAATTGGTAGTTAAATGAGGTGGGATTTCGATACCGTTCCACTATCACCCAAATGCCATCATTCTTCAACGCCCTCGTGTCCTAAAAACAAAATCCATCGTAATACGCCTCCCAAGTCCACTGAAATAGGAAGGGGTCGCGAATAGCCTCAGATGTTGCAGCTCTATCTTTCAATTGCCGATGCTCTATTATTTGATACAAATTCAAAGAATTTCCTCTTCATGTTTGCCACCAATATATCGCTTCTTAAGACTCTATACATCTTGTACCACCAGATGCATACTTATATGAGCCTTATGAGCTTGGCCCAAATCTCTTTTTCAACTCCTCCCGAGGCCTAATAATCTACCATCCATTGTGGGGCACCCATCATCTCTCATCACAAAGTCCCATCCGTCTCGCTCTCTTCACTTCCCCACCATTCAATTTCTCATCTTTTGTTGCCCCCTCGAGTATTCGATCAAGAAGCAAGCCGGGTTGAACTCTTTATTTGTAAGCCAACAAACCGCCTATCAACTCCCACTCAAATTAACAATTAAGTCAGTTTCATTTTATTTAATGGCTCCTCAACCTTTCCCCTTACGAATTTCAATGCATCATCCACTACATTCGGCTTTCCAGACGATACTAAATGGAAACATCACAATCGCTAATAAACTCCATCCACCTTCGCCGCCTCGATTCAAATCTCTCTCAAGGCTGAGGTATTTCAAACTTTTTATGACAAGAAAATTTGCAAAGCTCACCATACAAATAATGTCTCCAAATCTTAAGTCATTAACACAATTGGTAAAATTGCTCCAAATCGTGTCAGTAAGTTTTCATGATTTCTCAAATTATCGCTACTTAATGTCACCACCTTACCATGTTTCCATTAGCACATATCCTAACCCCCCTCACGCGATTTATCACTATACACCTATTATAGCCATCCTATCCCCGACTAAGAGTCAATACCGGAGTCGTAGTCAATTTCTCTTTTCAACTCATCAAGCACGGTTCACAACCACCCAAAACAAATGGAATCCTTTTGGTCAACTCCGCCGGTGTTGCACAATTGAAAAGTCCTCGTATAAATCTCCGAGCAAGATCCCGCTGCACTCCGTAAAGCTTCAGATTTCGCAAGAATACTCAAGTGGTCGCTCCTAATTCATCACAAATTTTGAGGATCAACACTTATACCTCTCCTCAAATCACATGATCTTAAACCGCACTTTTCCACACCTCGCATCTACACTGGTAAATTTAGCATACAATTCATTTTTTCTCAAAGTTCTCAACACAATTTCAAGTGTTTCTACGCTCTCCTCACTACTAATATATCAAAATGTCGCCAATGAACACCACCACAAATTTATCCAAGTAAGAGCGAACACCCGACGTAAGGTCCATAAACGCCGCAGGGCATTCACAACCCAAACGGCATCAATTAAAATTGTAGTGCCCATATCTTGTTCTAAATGTCGACTTCGATACATCATCCTCCTTAATCCTCAATCGACGGTAGTCAATTCTCTAAGTCAATCTTAGAAAATACACGTAGCATCCTTTAATTGATCAAACATCAATCCTAGGCAAATCTGACATCGATTCTTAATTTTACTTTGTCTAACCTTTAATCGATACACAACCTCGTAGATCCATCCTTCTTCTTGACAAATAACACCGGAGCACCCTAAGGCTAACTACTGTCGAATGAATCCCTTTATCCAACAATTCTGTAATTATGCTTTTCAACTCCTTCAACTCAAGCAGGAGCCATTCTATAAGGTGCCAGCCATAGAAATCTGGAGTAGTACTGTGAATTAAATTCTAGTGGAAAACTCCACCTCTCGCATGTGAGGAAGTCCCGCAACTCCTCAGAAAACACATCAACATTACTCTCTCTCATGACATGCACCTTCTTTCCTCAGATGGATCTTCTCCCCCATTTGTGTCGACAACACGGGCAAAGATAACCAACACATCCACTTCTCAACATCTTAAGGGCAACTAAGGCGTAAAAACGAGACAAGAGGAAAGAATTTTTATCACCTAAGTAAGTTAAGATCTTATATTTACTAAGATCTCCTCAGATATTTCAATCATTAATACGACAATTCATCACCAGCACGATGTCTCCCAACCAATCCATCTCTTTAATAAAGATCAAAATCATTCATCTCAAAAAAGGTAGTAAATCTATTCCAAACATTGATTTTATTACTTACGTGGATACTCTAAGTAATTTCATCAATCTTAATGCATTTTCCAATCTTTGAGTTAGAATTGTGGCTGTATAGCAAGAATTTCGAGTTTTAGGAATACTGAAAATTTCAGATATATGAAGAACGAGTAGCTCCGTAATCAAACAAGACTTTTGCTTCCAACCCACATAAATTTAAAGTACCATACTACCTCGGGGAATTCAGCCTCATTGGTAATCGCAAATATTTACCCACGCATCAGTTCCAACACCACACTCTGATTGGGCCCAACCTTACTACCTCGACTATTTCCAACTCCATGCCCAAAGCTCTCTACCACCGGATCGACCTCACGACTTCCTCGATAGCCTCCTTCGCTTCTACCGCATCAAGCAAACGTGCCGACACTCCCCACTAACACTGCCCGGGGACAATCTCAATGCAACGACCCTTCCTAGTGAAATTGATAATGTATCACAACCCCTCGTTCTCAAAGATTCCTGTGAGTTCTATGACCCGGCTTACTACAACGGAAACACCAATTGTTACTCTACTTCCTCGATAATCTTCTCCTCGAGATCCCCCCGACCGATTAAAAAGACCTCAAGTACAAAATGAAAGGCCAATTCCAGAATTGGTAGCAAGACTTTAACTCGACTCTACTGTGAATGCCGCTACCGCTGAGGACGCCCGGGAACCCGTAACTCGATCAAGCCACCCATCCCTGGGAAGTCATTGCTATCGCCCTCTTTCTCCCCACCTCGCCAACCGGACACACTCACCAAATCCATCTCTACCGTGAAGGCATCATTCACTAGTTCATGGAAAGTCGCATAATTTTGTTTTCACACCCCCATGCTGATCTTCCAGCCTATCTGCCCCCGAATCTCTCGATCCTCTTCCCTTCAAGAGGTATGTTTTTTCTTTACCCGAAGTACGGTAGACACTCTAATCTTTTCTGCAGTCACTCTATATTTCGCCTCGTTTTTACTGATCAATTCTCTCTGCAGTCAATATATACACCTTAAGACAAAAAAGCCCTCAAATAATTCCACGAATCGATCCCCACAACACCGGTGTCCGCTAAGAAGAATCAAAGATCGGTGTACATTCTCCCACCAATCTCGAAGCTCCACCATGTAATCTGTGAAGTCATGGTCATGGTCCTCAACTCCCCAGCACCCCATGGGCTCAAATATACTCCAAGTCTCGAATGAACTCTTAACGCCTCGACAGAGAATCACCTCCCAAGAACTTTGGCGGGTCCCACTTCAGAAGTCGTCAACAACTTTACTTCCTCAGAATCTTAATTTCACGAGTCACGTGTGTGTAATACTGTCTCGATCTCCACTAACGTTACCCCGCGTAATCACGTGGCCCCACACCAGCTCATCACCGCCTACACCTCACATTTATCAAGCGACTGCACCTCTTCCACCTCTAGCACCTCGCAGCCTCCCCCTCGCTTTCACCCTTGTCGCACTCCTCCGGCAAAGACCTAACCGAACACCTACATGGCGGCATCCCCAATACTACTTAACAAAAGAAAGGAAAGATCAGACTCGCAAGAAAACCCCAATATCTATTAACTCTAACAACTATCAACGAAATGGGGATAACTACGTGCTACACCATAAAGACTCCGAACCTAGGCTCGATACCAAAATTGTAAATGTAACCCACCCCTAAGTCGGCCGCCCGAGGCTTAAGATCATTAACAACTCCGTGACAATTCGCAGTCACCAAATAGATGGATACAATAACAAATACGACTACCGACATTAACAAAAACAAAACTCTATTCCATCGCTGCCCAACAACACATCCAACAAAAACAAATGCATAAATTGCATCACAAATCCACCGAATAATACAACCTAAGGATATACAAGAAATCCAAAATACAACATAGAAAAGTACGACAACTGCACCCTTCAATAAAATACAACACACAAGTCTGTAAATATATGTTTGACAACAAAAAGCGGGAACGATCACTTAGGACTTCTATGCCACCACCGCCTCACCTAAGATCTTCACGCAGCCCGAATACGCATCCTCACCCACCTCAACGATCGATCCTAGAGACCTGTGCATAAAACCACCATAGAGAAAGTGAGTCACCTATTAAAGTTCGGTTTAATACAAATACTACGTACTTTTACCTAATCACATATAATCATGTTTATATATATATATATATATATATATATATCATTTATATAATGCTAAATTCAAGCTACAATTCAGTAATAACTGTCTACAAATTACATGTACTGCCTTTATAAGATATCACATAATACTATACGCATGAGCTTATAACTATCAACAACGCATATTCATTTACGAAATACTTCCCACACACAAATAAGTGAATCCACTCCACAACAAGACAAACGAGGAATCTACTCCTCCAAAACTGCATTTGAGGCCTCCCTCCATCCTCCCGACCGAGGCCACCCCCCGATATGAAAATCACACCAAATCTCCTAACCACGCCACCCACACAATACGATACCACACCAAGCCTCCCGGTCGTATTACCCACCTCTCCGCAAATAACAAACAAAGAAATCAAAATACACCGCATTACGACATTACAATACACAAAGACACAAATACAAGCAATAAGAAGACACAAAGATAAATAGATAACCACAATCTCATAATACGAATCATAATCACAACTATCTCATAACATGAATCATATTCACAACTATCTCATAATATAAATCATATCTACTCACTATCTCATAATATGAATCATAACTTCAATTATCCTTTACAATATGACTCATAATCACAATTATCTCATAATATATCTCATAATCTCAATTATTTCATAATATGAATCATAACCACACAATACAATAGGCCAAAATAGTCCACACAAACACATGAAACATATAACATATAATATATATGAAGCGGTTCCCATCGTGATATTCGTATTCTCACCTCGGTGCCCAAGTTAAAGAATGAGCAACTCTAGTAGTCCTCACAGTCCAAATTTCAACTCTTATTCAAAGAAATTAATATCACATTCTGGGTAGGATAACTCTTTTAACATCTATATAAACCCCAGCATTATACCACGCCTCACAATTCAAATACACTACTCTAGCAATACGTAACTGAACGAAGCACAATTGA